>SEYY01006797.1:45000-46080 GCA_009176605.1 Armadillidium nasatum | reverse complement strand
TAAGCTTTAAATTACCTATTCGAAAGTCCAACATTGTTGGCGCCATTATTAGCCCTTCCAAAACTCAATACCTTTACCTCTCCTCTCGACATAGCTTTCCACACTTTTGATATCTTCTTCGACAACAAATAACTCAAACTTTATTTCTCCTTACTATTCTTGGTTTTTCATTTTTTCATGATCGATCTTAGAAAGATCACATTGCCTCTCTTTCTAAACAAGATTCTAAGAGCTTAGGAGTTCAGAGGCACCTTCAAAATTTCTTCATTGCACCCCAGTTGCATGTTCTTTATTATAGTGTTGTTTGCCCATGTATGAAATATGCATCACACATCGTAGGTGGTTCAACTCGTAGAGCACTCTCTTTAAAGGTGGAGTCTATGACTTTTCGTCTTATCAATATTTCTGCTCTAGCTAATTCTTTCTGTTCTCTTTCTGCCCATCGAATCGCTGTGTCACTCTCTATATACTATTGCTATTTCAGTGGAGAGGGATCTACTAAACTCTCCGGTCGCGTACCTTCTTCAGGGAAAAGAGCTCGTGAGACACACCTTTCTGACTCCATTCTTAACCGCATATATTTTCTTGTCAAAGTCTGTAATGCTCTCACTTTTTCTATTTGACCCAACATTATATATATATATATATATAATATATATATATATATATATATATATATATATATATATATATATATATATATATATATATATATATATATATATATATATATATATATATATTATATATATATGTAACAATGGAAGACACTCCATTGTTACAATTTTGAACTTCACACTTATTTGAAAGTAATTAACGAATGAAATTTATAATATCAAAAAGAATTGGCAGTTTTGAATGCACTGTGAACATATTAGGATCAATTCGTTTCATAACACAAAGTAAGAAAAAGGATATTTCGTAGATAATTCACGCGATACGTAAATTATAATTTGAATAGTATCTTAGTTTAAGAAGTGAGATACTTAAGCGTGTGACCTTTAATAATCGGGGTCATTTTAAATGATCGTATTCTAAGAGTGAGAAACTCAGCAAAATTGTTAATATAATAGATTAAAT
>SEYY01006797.1:17500-42500 GCA_009176605.1 Armadillidium nasatum | reverse complement strand
AATAATAATAATTCTAAAACCATATAATAATAATAATATAATAATAATAATTGTAATAATAATAATAATAATAATAATAATAATAATAATAATAATAATAATAATAATAATAATAATAATAATAATAATAATAATAATAATAATAATAATAATAATAATAATAATAATAATAATAATAATAATAATAATAATAATAATAATAATTGGAATAAGAAGAAGAAGAAGAAGAAGAAGAGTAAGAAGATTCTAGAAATATTATTATATTAATAATTCCAGAAATAATAATTATAATAGTAATCTATAATAATAAATATTCTAGATGCAGAAGATTGGGGGAAAGGAAATTAACGGAACGTAAACAAAAAGAGAGATAGAAAGAGAATCTTGAAAATTTGAGTTTAGGGGTAGAGAAAAGAAAGAAGGTTTAAAGTGCGCAACAACTAACTGAAAATTCACTTCCGCTGATGTCGGTATCTTTATTACTTGGAAATGATAATAATAGTAATAGTATTCAATAATAATAATTCTAAAAGAATATAATAATAATAATATAATAATTATAATAATAATAATAAAGAAAATAATAATAATAATAATAATAATAATAATAATAATAATAATAATAATAATAATAATAATAATTAATAATAATAAAAATTTTTTTTTTTTTTTTTTTTTTTTAATTTTAAAATTTTTTAAAATTATTTTTGACATATTAATATATATAATATATATATATATATATATATATATATATATATATATATATATATATATATATATATATATATATATAATATATATATATATATATATATATATATATATGATTTGGCCGTCGCCGTGAGTGGAGGTGCTTAAATCAGATGGGAAAAGAAAAGTTAGAAGATTGAAGATGATGAGGTTTAGAAGAAGAGAGTTGGTGCTCGTCAAAGTGGAAATTAGAAAAGAGACGGAGAATGTTGCAGAAGTTATTGAAAAATGAAGATCGTTCACCACGGCAAGTTGACATAGAGGTCTTGGTGGCACCAATTATACCACCTACTCCCAATGGTGGATGCCGCCCCACGAAGGATCACGGAGGCAGTTTAATGCTTTGAAGTTGCATTTATAAGGTAATGTACGAGTAAGCACTTGTAAATTTGTGGGAACATGAGAAGGGATTCAGGGGAAGGAGAAGTGGGAGAATATTTACTCCAATGTGAGACGAGTATGCATTAGAGACCCTCTGAGAATGTGAAATACAAAAAGGAAATAACCAAAGGGCAACGGAGTAAAACAGAATGGTCTAGCTAACCCTATCACCCCACGGTAATTCTCAATGGGGAGTACTTCCTCGCTTCGGACAGCGCTACGTCCTCCCACTAAGAAAATCAGTAGAAAAAAGGAGAAAGTTGTTTTAATTTTAAGGTTACCGAAAACGAAAGGATTTGAACCCGAATCCGAGTTCTGAATTTCTCGAATCCGAATCTTAAGCCTGGTGGCAAACGCACACCAACCAATGCACACCTTTTCATAGATAAATACACAAAAAAAAATTAAATAAACAAACAAATACACACATAATTATTCATAACATATATATATAATATATATATATATATAATATATAATATATATATATATATATATATATATATATATATATATATATATATATATATATATATATATATATATATATATATATATATATATATATATATATATATATATATATATATATATATATATATATATATATATATATATATATATATATATATATATATATATATATATATATATATATATATATGAGTAGGCTTGATTAATTAAATTTTTATAAAAGTGAAAAATTGACTACGTGAAAATAAGATTTATAATAAACTTGGGAAAGACAATAATGAATAGGATTGCCCTGTAGAGATGCTAACTGAAAAGAAAAAACTAGTTCTCTCTCTGTTTTTTGAGTTTCGTTTATTATGAGATAAAATTGAAATTAAAACAACAACAGCATAACAAATGGATATCAAATTTTTTAAATTAATAAAAAAAAATAAAACAGGGAAGAAAGATAACTGAAAAAAAAAAAAATTCTCACACAAGAAAAAAAAAAGCGACTGAAAAGGACTGCCCCGAAGCGAGCATAGCCCAAAGTTAATTAAGAAAAGTAATCTTCTAATTTTACATCACTTCAGATTAACTGTCTTACAAATAATTTTAGTGATTTTGATATAGTTACAAAATCAAAATCAGTCAGAATTTTTTTTATTTTAAAGCAGAATCAAAATCATGATTTTGATTTTAAAATATTGATTTTGATTTTGAACATCAAAATTTTGCCCAGCTCTGTACACACACACACACACACACACACACACTAGTATATATATATATATATATATATATATATATATATATATATATATATAATATATATATATATATATATATATATATATATATATATATATATATATATATATATATATATATATATATTATATATATATGTATATATATATATATATATATATATATATATATATATATATATATATATATATATATATATATATATATATATATATATATATATATATATATATATATATATATATATATATATATATATATATATATATATATATATATATATATATATATATATATATATATATATATATATATATATATATATATATATATATATATATATATATATATATATATATATATATATATATATATATATATATATATATATATATATATATATATATATATATATATATATATATATATATATATATATATATATATATATATATATATATATATATATATATATATATATATATATATATATATATATATATATATATATATAATATATATATATATATATATATATATATATATATATATATATTATATATATATATATATATATATATATATATATATATATATATATATATATATATATATATAAGTAGTAACAGAGGAATATCGTCGATCAAAGGAAGCCGCCACTTGACCGCTGGTCAAAGAATTACGCCGACCGCCTGTTGTCAAAATATGTTAACCTTTTTGACCACATGCCGAGAACCTTTTTTATTGTTTCGCGTGTGAATATTTTTTTAATTAATATTAAAAATAAATAAATAAATAATTAAATATATAAATAAAAAAAAAAATAAAAAAAATAATTAAAAAAATTATTTAATTAACACTTTTGCAACCTTGCTAGGGTTCATCGTTCCCACCCGCATGAAAGCTCGCCAGCCCGCCCGTAGGGACGTAAATGCGTTATATATATATATATATATATATATATATATATATATATATATATATATATATATATATATATATATATATATATATATATATATATATATATATATATATATATATATATATATTATATATATATATATATATATATATATATATATATATATATATATATATATATATATATATATATATATATATATATATATATATATATATATATATATATATATATATATATATAGATATATATATATATATATATATATATATATATATATATATATATATATATATATATATATATATATATATATATATATATATATATATATATATATATATCCCTTATTTAAAGGTATCCAAATGGCTGACCTTTTTTAGGCCTACGTTATACCTAACGACCAGGTGTGTGCCCTAAGCGTATTCAAGGGGCTTCACAAAAGAAATTGACCTGTTCTTTCTTCATTATACGTAAGCTAAAAATACTTAAATTCTATTGTTATAAAAGTTTGAAATGTCACTTTTTATAGTGAAGAACATAATTAATTGGTTTCCCTTCAACTTGGTAACACAAACTCTACTTCTAAAAAATAGTATAAGATCGTTAAAATTTAAACACTACCTGTTACCCAGAGGCTAGGCAGGTGTGAGGCTTAAATCGTCTGAAAGTTTTCCAGAAGAAAAAAAATTCATACCTATAAAAGGGGACTTCGCAAGCTTCTTTCAGCCATTACTGTTGTCAAAAGTGGAGAAAATCATACTAAGAAAGAAAAAAGCCAATTTAAGAATAAGAAAAGCCTTAATTGCTTTTTTCGTGAGTATACTGGATATATATATATATATATATATATATATATATATATATATATATATATATATATATATATATATATATATATATATATATATATATATATATATATATATATATATATATATATATATATATATATATATATATATATATATATATATATATATATATATATATATATATATATATATATATATATATATATATATATATATATATATATATATATATATATATATATATATATATATATATATATATATATATATATATATATATATATATATATATATATATATATATATATATATATATATATATATATATATATATATATATATATATATATATATATATATATATTATATAATTTTGATAACCACTATGATAAATCAACCGTGGAATCATTATTTATAATTTTATAACTGCTAATGATGTTATAATTTCGAGGAATCGAACCCGGGCCCAAAAGATGGAAGTCCGTTTTGTTGACCACTACTCAACTGATGGTTCAAAAGGAAATATTCCAGAACTTCTACTGAAATGTCTCGCCTAGTGAAAAGTCCCTTCAATATTTCCCCGGCCACAACTTGGGCGTAGCGTCAACATAGACCAGGTTCTATCCTGAGTATAAACCGCAGTGCAAATGTTATAATTTTGATAACCACTATGATAAATAAATCGTGGAATCATTATTTATTATTTTATATAGTTCTTTGTACGCGTTTAACTATTGCAGATATATTAGGAGAAAAATTATTGTAATATCCCATGTCATAATCAGACACAAGGTCTTGAAACTCTGGACAGAGAAACTCCGTACCTCGGTCAGAATGTATTAAAGAAGGATATCTGTTATCCTCTTTTATAATATCTCTACTGCTTCAGCTACAGTTTTTGATTTTTTATCTTTTAAAGCTTTTATGAATAAGAACCGAGAAAATATATATTGGAAACCATTATCATAAACTTTATATATATTCATATCTGTTAAATCTATTTGCCAAATATTATCAACATGGTAGGACGGGAACCATGCAGCAAATTTAGAAAAAAAGATAACTGTAGTAATCTCTGACATTAAAATAGAATTTATCAACTGCTTCTTTAGCTTCCATATTGAGTAATGATCAGAAATAATAAAACACTTGTATATATATATATATATATATATATATATATATATATATATATATATATATATATATATATATATATATATATATATATATATATATATATATATATATATATATATATATATATATATATATATATATATATATATATATATATATATATATATATATATATATATATATATATATATATATATATATATATATATATATATATATATATATATATATATATATCAGTAAGTAAAGGATTTAAAAAAAAAATAGAAATTTCAAAAACAATTTTATTATTTTAAAATACATAATCAAATTTTATATTTACATGGTGATTGCATATTTTTAAAAAACTATATATTATATATATATATATATATATATATATATATATATATATATATATATATATATATATATATATAATATATATATATATATATATATATATATATATATATAATATATATATATATATATATATATATATATATATATATATATATATATATATATATATATATATATATATATATATGCCTTAAAGGCATACAGATGTTAAACCTTTTCTAAGGCATAAGTTAAGCCTAATGCTCAGTTATTTTTACCTATTAACCATTTCTTTTATGTAACATGTCACTTCTTTGTATTAACTGTCATTTCTTTTGTGTTAGGATCATTAATCATTCTAAGACGCCAGATGTTTACCTAAATTAAGGACATTCAGGTGGCCGACCTTTTTTTAGGCCTACGCTAAGCCTAACTCGCAGGTGTTTGGGTTAAGCCTAAGGTTTAGGTATTCTTGACCATTAATCATTCTTGACAGATAGATGTTTACCTTAATTAGGGGCGTAGAAATCGCAGACCTTTTTTTAGGCCTACGCTAAGCCTTACGACCAGGCATTTATATTAAGGGTATTCATGTGTATGACCTTTTTTTAGGCTTAAGTTAAACCCAAAGCACAGGTGTTCTTCACCATTAATCATTCTACTGTATCTCCTGTCCCTTCTTTATCACGTTAGGTCTATTGCAGCAAAACATATTACGTTAACCTTAATAAAATTTGCAATTTTAACCAATTTCTCATAACATCACCTTGTTTCTTAATCTTTTAACTGATGGGTACGGATTCTTTCTCACTCTCGTTCTAGTTAAGCCTAATGGAGGAGTGTCTGATGACGTCATAGCTTTACTCATGTTTGAGACTAGAGTTTTCTTGTACTCTCTTTAAATCTTCTAATCAAATTATATTTAATATCAAACTTTTAGATAGATTAATATTTCTTAGTATTTGTTTTATTATAGGCCAATCTGTTACTGGACTTCTACGCCAATTACGTACACGATCAGAAATTATGTCGATTATATTTGATCCTGGAATAGGATCGTCATTAATTATGATTCGACATGCTTTATCCCTCACTATCTGATTTTTTAAAGTATTAAATAATGCAACACCTCTATTCTTTACAGTTAAAGGGAGGCTGTACTCTAAAATAGTTTTTAAATCTTTTTCATTTATAGTTTTAACTTCATTTTTAGGTGTATATACAGCTTCATTACCATGACTATATTTTTCTTATAAGATAATTAATTTTTGCAATATGTCTTGATATTTCCTTCTTTTTTCATGTATATTCAAGTTAGAATTTAAAATTGCTATAAGTTCATTTTCGATACTTGATAGCTGGTCCATTTTAGGTTTGTATAATGTGATAGGTAATAGTTGTGGCAGGAACTGTGAACGGCTATCAATAATAATAATAATAATAATAATAATAATAATAATAATAATAATAATAATAATAATAATAATAATAATAATAATAATAATAATAATAATAATAATATTATTATTATTATTATTATTATTATTATTATTATTATTATTATTATTATTATTATTATATTATTATTATTATTATTATTATATTATTATTATTATTATTATTATTATTATTATTATTATTATTATTATTATTATTATTATTATTATTATTATTATTATTATTATTATTATTATTATTATTATTATTATTATTATTATTATTATTATTATTATTATTATTATTATTATTATTATTCATTTTCTCATAATCTGAGTAAGGAATAACAGCTACTTTTTTTATTATTTGGAAGTTAACAGTTTAGTTAATTTTGGTGTCACAACAGAAAATAATAATGGTAGAAATGCTCCTCCTGTTTGCAACAGTTTCTTTTTATTTACAAAATTCTTCTTCTTATTTTTACGAGTAAGTTTTTTAAGGATGTTGCTATGACGACGTAACTTCTGTTTATGAGAATTTTTTATGGGAATCACGCCTTTTATAAGGTTTAAACATAATTCACAAATATATTTAGCAAAGGTAGTTCGCCTCAGATATTTTCCTTTTTAGCCTTTGCTAAGATTCTTGTAATTTTTTAATATAGGTAGAAATTTTTCACTAGTTTAATCATTTCTGGTACATATGCAGTTTCATCTTCCGTAGGTAAGATATTTGTTCGCAGTAGTACCCTAATGGTGTTTTTAGGATGAAGGTCGCACAGCAAATAACCGTGAGGCATTAGATGTAACTTCTTTATATACTTTTAGAAACTCTTTTGGTTGTAAAGGAAACATTTGGGTAGCTAGAACATTTATCTAACTAACTTCTCTCCTTTGACCAAATAATATTAAATATTAAGTATTTAGCAATGCGTCACGCATGTATTTATTCTGATGGAATATATTCTGAGTTATGAAGAAAACTGTAAAATTGTAATTGTAACTGAAAAATAAACCCTCATGAAACTATTTTAGACTGATATTCATAAATATAGGTTGATAAATACTGTAGCACCATATGATTTTTACAGGAGGTTGTTTGAATAGGCTTGCATATTTTAAGAATTTTAGTAGGGTGTAAGTTTTTCCGGACCCAGACGGCCCGGCTATAAGCCCTGTTGAAGAGGATCTGAACATAAATTTTTCTAAAGTATTTATCGTAGTGATGTCTATGAGTAAATATTTTTTTCGTAAATGTTTTGTATATATATATATATATATATATATATATATATATATATATATATATATATATATATATATATATATATATATATATATATATTCGATAAATGTTAAGACTAGTTTGAAAAGGGGCGAAGGTTAGATGTAAAAGGGAGCGGGGCTTAGACTTGATAGCCAACATCTATAAATATCGGCTTCATGCAGCCCATGTAATCAGTCTGGCTCTTCCATTGGTGAAGTGTATATCCCTTCTAATTATTCTGACTTTAAAGACAGAGTAGTGTTATTGTAATTACATTGACCTTACAATACTTGAATATTTTACAGGTGTGTAATGTTTTTACTGTTACCACTACTTCTACAATAACCATTACTACTACAACTACTATTACTACTATTACTATGTCTTAACTACACCAGCTACTATAATTGGTAATAATGATTTCCTCTTTTACAGATTTGCGACGATAGTATTAATACAGAATGGTTCACATTTTTTTCAAGTTCGGTGCCGTAGCATGTCTTACGAAAATATTTGGTGTAAGTATTTTATAATTATTTATTATTATTTTAAATATTTATTTATTTTTATTCTTTTAAAAAATTTTATTTATTTAATTTTTATTTTATTTTATTTATTTTGATTTAAAACTTTACATTGTATAATTTTATTTTATTTTAAAACTTTGCATTGTTTAATTTTTATTTTGTTTTAAAACATTACATTGTTTAATTAAAAGTTTTTTGTATATTTATATATGTTTAATTTTTAGTTTGTTTTAAAACATTATTACATTGTTTAAATGTTTTTTGTATATTTATATTCATGAATGTTCATTGATGATGATGATATTTTATAGATCCAACCGTTCTGCTGTGTTGCTAATGCTTTAGAGGGTGGTGCCGGTGCAGGAGGTAACGAGGGAAATGATCCTGGTGCCGGCCCTAACGATGTGCGCAGGGTAAAACCTGGCTCCTCTACCCACCGTGATAACGATCACAATGCCTCTGTGAATGATGATGAGGGTGAACCTGGCAGTATCATCGAAGTCGACAACAGCAATAGGTCTCCTCCCCTTGATTATTCAGGAACATCAACCTCTATTTCTCCTGAAGGAAATAAATAAGGGGTAAAAGTTTTTCAACAATATAATTAATTTTTATTTAGAAATACTTTTATATTTCAAAAAAAATTTTTTTTTTGCACTATTTATAATTTAAATTTTTGTACATTACGAATTGTATATTCATGTTTCCTTTTCTTTCTCTTTTACAGAAGAAACGCCCATATTATGCTGATGACCAAGATGATGATGATTTTCCTGCTGAGTTTCTAGGTATTAAAAAGTAGCTAGTGCTCAACGATCAAATATAACTGATGTTCACAAGTACCGGATCACTGCGGATGAAGATAAAGTCTTCACTCGTGGTCATGATCAAGAATAAGCATTCAAAGAAGTTATCCGTCAGATCCTTTACCAACTCATTGAAGACATTGATTATCACGAATATGAAGTCAGGATCTGATTCACTTTCAATGATGGGGATAGGATTGAATTCCACGTCAACATACCCTATCAGGAGATAGTGAACAACAATGTTATCCAGTAACTTGTGCAACCGTTTGGAAGATTCTTTCCAATCTGATGATTTGACTACATTCAGCGACTTTATCATTGAAGTTCAAGTCACTCATAATCCATCGGGAAATGACACTTTACTTCCTCACCAGGTGTATTTCACTCATTCAAATGTCATCAAATGCCATCTTCTAAAAGACCAGAGAAACCGCGTTCCGGATACTGTGGGATGTGGATTTAAAGCAATCGTCAAAGCTAAAAGGTTAGTCACAGAAAAAATTAATAATATTGCGCCTGAAAATGTTAGAAAAGAGGCTGAAAAATTAGCTACTAGTTGTAAGTTAACATATTCTGAACCTCGTGGAGCTGATAAATTTCAGATTGTAGAAAATAATCTGAAATGTAGGAATTTTGTTTATAGCAGCGACGGGGAGGAAGGGTTACATGTTGTTTTAAACCTAGAAATTATGATAGAGATACCCACTTATACATTATTGGCTATGATAGAGAAACCATATATTATTACCCTATAACTAGCGCTAATATTAAATTAACATTAGGTAATGTAATTCCTATAAATATAACGGTGCAGATCTTCTGTTCTAAATGCTACTCTTTTCTCACAAATATCGTCTGTCACCTTGAGAAGAATGCGATTATTTTAAATGTAAACAATGTCTCAGTTATACATGTACAGGTACAAAAGACGGTGAAGTATTTTTACATTGTCCACTAGACAATCGATCCTTTTATAATGCCCAATGTTTGAAAAATCATGAAGATAATTTTTGTAAGAAAATAAGAATATGTAATACGGATGACGAAAAGATTTTCGCTGATAACCAAGGAAAGTTCCAGCATGATTGTGTGAATTTGAGGTATTTTAAATGTGATGTAAAGTGTAATCCTGATAATGGCGCTCTTGAATGTCTTATGAAACCCTTAAAAAAGAAAGATGACAAACAATGGGAAAAAATAAAGATGTCTTTACGTTTTATTATAATGTTGAGACTTACAGACATAATGAAAGGACGAAAGAGAACTGTAAAAAGGTTGTTGACATGATTCCTTATTTACTTGTTAGTCATTTAGTATGTTATAAATGTTCAGATGAAAAATTTACAGATGATCAGTGTGAAAATTGTGGTACGAAACGAACAGAGGTATTTTATTTGAATATGGATACTGACACTGAGTATGTTCGATTCCCTGTAGATAAATTCATTAATTATTCATTGCATTTTTTGAAGCTCACCCTAAAACCCTGATAATTGTAGCCGCACATAACGGAGGAAAATTCGATTCTCAATTTCTATATATAGTAAATTGTTAGCTAGACCTAAAGCTGATGATATATCTAGTAATCCCGTAAAACGGGATAAGAAAATAATTACATTGACTACCCTACAAAACATTGCATTTAAAGATACACTGCTGTACATGCCCTGTGCCTTAAAGAAATTACCCATATGCATGAGTATTACAACGGGGATTTAACGAAAGGTTTCTTCCCTTATAATTTCCTGAATAGAGATACAGCTAATTATGTAGGTCGCATCCCTGTTCGGGATATATTTGAAACAGCTAGGATGGATAAGGCTGAAACTCGGGAATTTGATGAATTTTATAATTTGTTTGCTAATAGAGACTATGATATTAAAGTTGAATGTACTAAATATTGTATGCAGAATGTAGATATTCTGAGAAAGAGCTTTAAAAAGTTTAAAAAGATGTTCATGGACATGTTTAGGAATGACTGTCTGACAGAATGCTCTACTATAGCTTCCCTTTGCTTTAGAATTTTTAAAACTCATTTCGTGAAACGTAACACCGTAGCTCATATTGGTCGTGAGAGTTCAAAACATTATTCATATGAAGATAGGTATACGTTGGTTAGTGTTCATTTAGAAGTATACAGGTCAATCTATGGCGCATGCCAGAAATGGGGGCGAGCGCGTTTTCAAATAACGTAATAAATGTGCGCTTCCTGACTGGTATACTGAAGTCCCTGACACAGCTTACTTAGAAATTAACGATGAAGAGTTTGTAACTGTTAAAAGTTTGGAAATTGATGATGAACGGAAACAGAGAAATGAAAAAAGATGGCTTGAAATGGAAGCAGCAGGACCTGTTGAGAAGAAGAGAATCGTCTACTTGTTCCGCGGATGCGCATGGCATGGTAATCAGGACTGTGGGAAAAGCAAAAATGGCCAACGAGGATTTTCGGTCTTGATAGGCATCTTACAACTGAACAGCAAAAAACTGCCTACTTAGCGGCTGGTTTTGAAGTTGTTCGTGTGTGAGAATGAGAATGGCGCAAGATAAGGATGAATGAATGGTAAAAATTCTTCCGACTAGTAAACAAAAGCTTTTGAGGTTATATGATAACAGGATCGGGAACGATGTATCCAATCATCGTCTTATCATCGGTGATGCTCTATATGGTGGATGAACTGAACCTTTCGTCTACTGTTACCCTCCCACCAATGGCGCCGCTAAAATCTATTATTTAGATTTTACATCCTTATACCTTATGTCCAGAAAACTCAGAAGTTCCCAAGCGGCATTCCGAAAAAACTAGTTGGTGATCAGATCCCCTGCATCGAAGAGAATATAAAGGATATGAACACTAAATATTTCGTCGTTTCCTATGTACGTGTCCTTCCTCCTCAAGTTTATACATTCCCGTTTTACCAGGCGGGTATGATGACAAGCTCGTGTTCATGCTATGTATAACATGTGCTAAAGAATGCCATGACGGAGTATGTACTCATACCAAGAGGCAGAAGGAAATTCTCGGTATTTACACCACCCCCGATTTAGAATTGGCCGTGGAGAAAGGATATAAGATCCTTCAAATATACGAGGTTTGGGTCTTCACCCCTTTGTTCACCTTGTTCATTAAATATGTCCAAACATTCATGAAATTGAAAGCTGTAGCTTCAGGTTTTTTTCTGCTGGTGTTTCCGATATTGACGATCCAGAATTTGATACATTCATAGAATCTTTTTTCAAAAAAGGAAGGTGTCAAGCTCAATAAGGACCAGATTAAGAACAATTCAGGACTCAGTTATATTGCCAAGATCTGTCTCAATTCTCTTTGGGGTAAAATGGAAGAACGTGCCCCAAACATAGAAGATATCATCTGACATAGCGATGCTAAACTAGAAATTCGGAATATTGAGATTGCAGGAGCAAACCATATTGTCACCGTGCGTAACACGGAATATGCAGATAATTCATCGAAAGCTACAAATCTCGCAGTTTCCTCGTTCACCACTTCTCATGCCAGAGTAAAATTCTACAGACTTCTGGAAGCTGTTGGCCATAAAGTACTATATTGTGACACAAACAGCTGTCTTTGTTGCTAAGGAAGGCGAACATGTTCCTGAGACAGGTAGACTTCTGGAAGATTTAACTGACGAGTTTGAGGCGGGATCTATAGGTGATAGTTTTGCATGTACATTTCCAAAATCTATGCTGTTAGGGAAATAAAATCCAACGGGGATGTTATTTATATTCTAAAAGCTAAAACAACCTCAGGAATAATTAATTTTGAAGCTATGTTAAAAATTGAATTATATAAAATTGATAAAAATACTAATGATGAAGAACGGAATTGGGTTATGGGAGATGACCAATATTATGAGGGGCTCACGGATAGGGATGTGACAGCTATTGCCATAGAACAGATGAGAAACTCCCAAGGGGAACAGACCTTACATAATGTAGCACAAAATAAAGATGTCTCCACTGATCCTAATGAAAATACAACACTTACATATTTAGAATTTAAAATTCATTCCACAACATTTAATTAATGAGGATAAAAGAGGAGGGGCATCAATAGTTAAAGGAAAGAAAAAGTCAAGAATATCATCTACCAAACGAGCACTAATTAAAAATACTGCTCGCACAATCACCTTTGGATATAGGGGCTCCCACCCTCCCATATAATCATGTCACTCACTTTATATATAAATAAATATTAAAGATTTGTATATGTTTTTATAAAGGTCTATAGATTTATGCAATACCTTGTAATAATTATTATCATCATGCAGCTGATATGTACAGTCGTGAACAAAAGTTCGTTCCTATTAGGCTGAAAATAAATATTTATATAAAATGGAAATCATTTCATAAAAACTCTATTTTGAATAAAAAGACAATAAAAACATTGAGAGGGGCTTAATTGTACTGTTTATGGCTGAACCTGAAATGATCCCCATTTTATATAAATATTTATTTCCAGCCTAATAGGAACGAACTTTTGTTCACGATTGTACATATATTTATATATATATATATATATATATATATATATATATATATATATATATATATATATATATATATATATATATATATATATATATATATATATATATATATATATATATATATATATATATATATATATATATATATATATATATATATATATAGTATATATATATATATATATATATATATATATATATATATATATATATATATATATATATATATATATATATATATATATATATATATATATATATATATATATATATATATATATATATATATATATATATATATATATATATATATATATATATATATATATATATATATATATATATATATATATATATATATATATATATATATTATATATATATATATATATATATATATATATATATATATATATATATATATATATATATATATATATATATATATATATATATATATATATATATATATATATATATATATATATATATATATATATATATATATATATATATATATATATATATATATATATATATATATATATATATATATATATATATATATATATATATATATATATATATATATATATATATATATATATATATATATATATATATATATATATATATATATATATATATATATATATATATATATATATATATATATATAATATATATATATATATATATATATATATATATATATATATATATATATATATATATATATATATATATATATATATATATATATATATATATATATATATAGTATATATATATATATATATATATATATATATATATATATATATATATATATATATATATATATATATATATATATATATATATATATATATATATATATATATATATATATATATATATATATATATATATATATATATATATATATATATATATATATATATATATATATATATATATATATATATATATATATATATATATATACATATATATATATATATATATATATATATATATATATATATATATATATATATATATATATATATATATATATATATATATATATATATATATATATATATATATATATATATATATATATATATATATATATATATATATATATATATATATATATATATATATATATATATATATATATATATATATATATATATATTTTATGTCTCCTCCGGTGGGCAAAGGACAAGGCCTACCAAATTCCACCGGAGTTGGGAAAGATCTATTATCATGGTCGATGGTGGCCGACGTGTCCAGACACACGGCGTTTGAAAGTATGCAAGTCAGAGGAAGTTGGGAAAACAGATGAAGGGAGTGTGTTCCAGACTTTACCAGTAGAGTGTATGTAAGACTGATCATAGCGGTTAAGTCTTGGGTCGGAGAGTTGGACAGAGAAAGGATGAGAATGTGTAGAAAGGCGTGTCGCACGAGCTCTTCTCAATGGAGGAGGTATGCAACGAGAGAGTTCAGAAGAGCAGTGTCTGTTGTAATAGCGATAGTAAAGAGAGAGTGACGCAACAATTCGACGGGCAGAAAGAGATTGAAGAGAGTTAGTAAGAGCAGGAGAGTTGATGAGACGAAATGCCCTTGACTCCACCTTCTCTAAGAGAGCTGTATGCTGTATGGAACTACCCCAGATGTGCGAAGCATACTCCATACAGAGACGAACAACACCCCTATACAGAGCAAGCAACTGGGGTGGCGTGAAGTAATTCTGAAGGCACCTCAGAACACCCAACCTCTTAGAAGTTTGTTTAGAAAGAGAAGTAAAGTGATCTTTCCAAGAAAGATCACGAGAAAAAGAAACACCAAGAATATTAAGGACAGATGAAGGCTTGAGTTGTGTGTTTTCGAAGAAGATGTCATAGTTTTGTGGAAAATTGTGTAGAGTGGAGAGATGGAGGAACTGAGTTTTTGAGGCATTGAAAACAACCATGTTTTCTCTGCCGCAATTTGAAATACGGGAAAGATCAGAGGTTAGTTGTTAAAAGGCTACCCTTCTCGAGTCTATCAACTGCTGTTGGGTGGGACGTTTTTCAAAATGGAAGGAATAATGAAAGTTGGAGTCATCAGCATAGTAGTGGATAGGAGATGAGGTGATGGAGAGAAGGTCATTAATGAAGAGTAGAAAAAGTGTTGGTGATAGTACAGAACCCTGAGGAACACCACTGATAATAGATTTAAAGGATGAACGGGTGCCGTCTACAACAGTTGCTATAGAACGACCGGAAAGGAAATTAGCGAGAAGATCCCAGAGAGAAGGATAGATACCGAAAGAGGGAAGTTTAGAAATCAAAGCTTTGTGCCAGACTCTATCGAAGGCTTTCGATATGTCCAGCGTGACTGCAAAAGATTCACCGAAATGCCGAATAGCGGAGGACCAAGATTCAGAGAGAAGGGAAAGAAGATCACCTGTAGAGCGTTTCTTACGAAAGCCATACTGGCGATCAGAGATAAGATTAGAAGAATTGAGATGCTTCCAAATCTTCCTGTTAAGGATAGATTCGAAAACTTTAGCGAGAACGGAGATCAAAGAAATAGGACGGTAGTTGGAGGGTTGAGAGGGGTCCCCCTTCTTCGGCACAGGTTGAATGAGCACACGTTTCCAGCAAGAAGGGAAGGTTGAAGTAGATAGACAAAGACGATATATATATATATATATATATATATATATATATATATATATATATATATATATATATATATATATATATATATATATATATATATATATATATATATATATATATATATATATATATATATATATATATATATATATATATATATATATATATATATATATATATATATATATATATATATATATATATATATATATATATATATATATATATATATATATATATATATATATATATATATATATATATATATATATATATATATATATATATATATATATATATATATATATATATATATATATATAATATATATATATATATATATATATATATATATATATATATATATATATATATATATATATATAATTATATATATATATATATATATATATATATATATATATATATATATATATATATATATATATATATATATATATATATATATATATATATATATATATATATACTATATATATATATATATATATATATATATATATATATATATATATATATATATATATATATATATATATATATATATATATATATTATCTTTTTTTTCACTTACAACCTTTCAGACAATCATGTGGTGCTTTCTATCGCAGGCCACATCCATCCAAACACTCACTTCTTCACCAATCTTTTCCATTCATTCCTATTCTCTTGCAACCGCACATCCTCCTCCCAATTCAAACCTCTATCCCTTACCAGCTACTTGACATTACTCATCTAACTTCCCCTCGGTCTCCCCCTATCTCTTACACCCTCTAATTCTGAAACAAATACCTTTTTAGCCATTTTCTCTTCATTCATCCTACAAACACTACCAAACCATCTCAGCATGCTTTGTTCAGCTCTCTCAACCAAGCTCTTTCTCCATCCACACATTTCTTTTATTCTAACATTCCTGACTCTATTTCTTCTACCAATTCCACAAACCGCTCTCAGACCTTTCATTTCGAAAATTTCTTTTTTTTTCTTCTTTCAAGCGTTCTACCTCCATACTTCACTCCCATACATAACCACCGGTATACAGCAACCCTCAAACATTCTCACCTTCACCTCCCTTAGTAACCTTCCTCTATTCCAAATATCCCTCAAACCACCTAACACCTTCTCCCATTCTCTTATTCTATGACCAACTTCATCACTCATGCTTACATCACCCTCTCCAAAAATCACCCCAGATTCTTAAATGCAGTGACTATCTCTAATTTCTACCTCAATACTTTAATTTGTAAATTCTCCCTCTCAACCACACCCCCCTCCCCTCCTTCCCCAATTTCATCCACAGCACTTTACTCTTACCCGCATTTACTCCTAAACCCAAATAATCACAACCCTTTACAAACTCATCCACCAACACTTTCAAATTTTCATGTGTTTCAGCCAAAAGTACCACATTAACACATTTGAATCCCACATACCATCATGTTCCGTCATTCTCACCCCTTTCCCTACCCTATACATTTTACTAACCACTTTATTAATAAATAAATTAAATAACCAAGGAGACATTACACACACACACACACACACACACACACACACACACACACACACATATACACTATATAATATATATTATATATATATATATATATATATATATATATATATATATATATATATATATATTATATATATATATATATATATATATATATATATATATATATATATATATATATATATATATATATATATATATATATATATATATATATATATATATATATATATATATATATATATATATATATATATATATATATATATATATATATATATATATATATATATATATATATATATATATATATATATATATATATATATATATATATATATATATATATATATATATATATATATATATATATATATATATATATATATATATATATATATATATATATATATAATATATATATATATATATATATATATATATATATATATATATATATATATATATATATATATATATATATATATATATATATATATATATATATATATATATATATATATATATATATTACATCACACCGTATCCCGCATAATGCAAGGTGGCGTCAACTGCAGGAAAATTCCTTCAGTCGTACATGGGAAGCCAAAAAAAAAAAAAAAAAAACTGGTTAAAAGGAATCCTAGACCCTAGAACCATGAGAAGAACTATTCTTCATGATCCAGCCTTGCTGCCCAATCCAATCTCGTGTTTTAAATTTTAAATTCGTAATGCTAATGTTGAAAGTTTCACTTAGGCCGAAAGTATGTTATTTGAAAGTTTTGTTGCTCCTCCACAAAATTTTGATAATAAGATAATTGCGATTTATTAAATTTTGTTTATGAAAATATTTTTAAAAAAATTAATTTAAAATAAATCTGTTATTATTTTTAAGTTCGAAAAATAATTTTCTTTTCAGTATAATTCTACAGCATACTTTAAACAATCCTTAAAATTTTCTTCTCCTCTTCTCTTCTCTTCTCTTCCCTACTCTACTCTTCTTTTCTCTTCACTTTTCTTCTCTACTATTCTCTTCTCTTCTCTCTCTTCTATCTGATTCTTCTATCTTTTCTTTACCCTTCTGGTTTGAGCACCTCCACTCACGACGACAGCCCAAATCATATATATATATATATATATATATATATATATATATATATATATATATATATATATATATATATATATATATATATATATATATATATATATATATATATATATGTAACGTCCAGCTCAACGTCCCCGTCATGCATCCTGGGTTCGGCTAATAGAGCTCTGGCTAGGGTAGGATAGGCCTAGCAAACCACTGCATGAAATGAAATTGCTTGTAATACTCAAGGACCAGCCTCGAAAGTTGATAGATTTACAAGGAAAGGACCTCAGAAACGATTTTGGACTAGAAATTGGAATAGCTCTTCTTTCGAAATTAGATGCTCAACTTTGAACATTGCGTATGAGATGCATATGAGAGGAGAGGAGACGGGAAAAGATTTGGAAGGAGGATATGTGTTGATGTATAAAGAGTTGGATGAAGGTTTTAGGAAGCACGGAGATGGATTTATAATAGGACCAAGGATGGCGCCATACATACAAAGCACTGAAGCCATACATGAGAGAATAATAAGATGCACTTTTAAAATAAAAGGAAAGAGATACCATTTCTACTAAGTGTATGCACCACAGCAAGGACATTCAGAGGAGGAAAAGAAATAGTTCATTGAAATGTTGGAGCAGAGAGTAAAAGGTGGGAGAAGAGAGGGGGAAACTGTATTGTTGATGGGAGATTTCAATGCAAGGGTGGGAAGGAGGAGAAATGAAGTGGAAAGAATGTTGTGACCATATGGTGAGGAGGTGAGAAATACGGACGGGGAGAAACTGATGAATTTCTGCTTGCGAAAAGGAATGAAGATAATGAATGGCTTCTTTCAACAGAGAGATTCTCACAGGTTCACCAGATACAGATGGAATAGCAACACAGACGAATTTGATCAAAAATCCATTATCGACTATATAATATCAACAGATAGCAAGATGGTAAAGAATGTGAAGGTCATTCCAGGAATATCAATGGATTCGGACCATAGATTAGTGGTGACAGATATACGAATAAAGATGGAGAGAATACAGAATAAAGAAAAGAGAAGTGTTTTTAAAGTAGAATTACTGAAAGAGAATGGAAAGAAAAGAGAATATATTGAAATGGTAAGGGAAAATCTGGAACAAATGGAGGAAGTAGGAGAGATAAGGGAGATTCAGGAAACAGTTAGAAGAGTAGAAGAGGTGACACTAGGTAGAAGATGGATGGGAGGAACGAGGAAAAGGCACACGAAGTGGTGGGGGGAGGAGGTGAGGGAAGCAATATTGCGGAAAACAGTCATGATGAGAAGGTGGTTGAAAAATAGGACAGCACAGACGAGAGAGTTTATGTAGAAGCCAGGAATGAAGCAGAGAGAGTGAAAATAAGAGCAAAGGAGGAAGCAGCTATTAGGGAGGCTGAAGAGATGATGGAGGATTTGAGAACAGGAAAGAAGAAGATCTTTAGATTGGCAAAAACATATATAGGGTCAAAGAAGAAAGGAGGTAATATAAAGGATAAGTAGGGTGAAATTTTAGTGAGACCTATGTATATAAACGGAAGATGGACTGGACACTTTAGAGAACTGTTGAACGTGAATGATGTGGGAGAGGAGATGGAAGGAGGAAAAGAAGACGAGGAGGAAGACGAGATCACCGGAGTGGAGTTGGAGGTAGCCTTAGGAGCAATGAAGAACTGTAAGGCACCAGGGGAAGGATGAAATACCCATTGAACTCATAAAAGAGGGAGGAGAGAAAATGAAAGAAGTAATTTTGAATATGTTGAATAGATGTTGGAACGACAGCGAAGTGCCGGAGGGCTTGTGAAAGCAATTGTGGTTACGAAATATAAAGGAAAAGGAGATCCTGGAGTCTGCAACAATTATAGAGGGATTACATTATTGAACCACTTAGCAAAAACATACGAAAGGATATTGGAGAGAAGGCTGAGAATGGTTGTAAAGCCCAAATTGGGGGAAGAACAGTATGGATACAGGAAGAACAGAAGCACGACGGATCTCTTGTTCGCTCTGAGAATTACGTTGGAAAAGGTGTGGGAATTTAATAAAAGTGTACACATAGCGTTTATAGATTTGAGAAAAGCCTTCAATTCGGTGCCAAGGAAGAGACTGTGGAGAGTGCTGGAGAGGGAGTATGCAGTGAGTGAAAAACTAAGAAGGGCTGTAGAAAGTTTGTATAAGAATAATAAATACAATGTAAGAACAGAATATGAGAATAAAGAATGGTTTGAGGTGAAAACTGGTGTTGAAACAAGGAAGCGTGATGTCTCCAATTCTATTCATAGCATATTTGGATGTTGTGATAAGAAAGGTCAAGGAAGATGTAGAAGATCTAGACGGTGACATCTTAGCGTACGCAGATGATTTAGCATGTTGGAGTGAGGATGGGGATAAACTGAGAGATGTGATGATAAGTTTTGCGAATAGGCTCAGAGAAGCAGGTCTAAGTATGAATACAGAAAAGACGGAGATCATGGAAGTAGGCAGAGAGGTGGGAGGAGAGGAGTTGAGGGAATTAATAGATGTAATTGAGATGAAGAAAGGGGAAAGATATAAGTATTTTGGGGGTATATTCGGAGGAGATGGACGGAATAGACAAGAAATTACAAATAGGATAGCTCAATACAGAGGAGCTGTAAGAGCAGTGTAACCCATACTGAAAGATAAATAAATGAGAGTGGAGGTGAAAAAAGTGATTTTTTGAAAGTGTTTTAACCCCGATCCTTCTTTATGGAGCGGAGGCATAGAGTTTGACGGGAAGAGAGGAGAGTAGAATACAGTCGGCGGAGATGTATGCATTAAGAACAATAATAGGAAAGACAAGGAGAGACAGACTGAGGAATGAAAGAATAAGAGAAGAGCTCGGTGTGAAAGCTATGCTAAATAAAATGGACGCAGCCAGATTGAAGTGGTGGGAACACTTGGAAAGGATGGAGGAGGGGAGAGTAGCTAAGAGGAGGTCGGAGTGGAGACCGGCAGGAGTAAGACCGAAAGAACGACCTAGGAAGAGATGGAAGGACTCAGTAGAAGAATCTTTGAGAAGACATAGAATACCGTCTATGCAAGAACTGATGGAGTAGAGAGTGTTAGAAGACAGGAGGGAATGGAGAAGAGTGCTGGCCTCGCTGACAGGGTCTTAGACCCTTCCTGGGAGCGGTTGTAATAATATATATTATATATATATATATATATATATATATATATATATATATATATATATATATATATATATATATATATATATATATATATATATATATATTATTCTTAACGTAAAGTTTAAAATATTCATAATTTATCTAATTCGTTTTGGAAATGTGTAAATTTGTTCGGAGTCATTTCAAAATCACATAAAGTTTAATTTTTGCCCAAAATTGCTTTGAAAGAGAGATACTTAGCATGGAGATTTTAAAAAAAAGAACTTGTACGTCATATTGAATATAGCTCGTGATCGCGGAATGATATTTGAACTATCGTATCAAACTGTGTGAAATAGTTTTTTTTCTCTGGATTTTTCATCGTATGAAGACGTGCTAATTTTGGTCTGTGAAAGTGAAAGTGACTATTTTCGATTATATCTCTAAATATGGAAAATCTAAAATTTGGTATTGAATACTTCGTTAATTTGACTTTTTTGTTAATTGATTTAACTTCGTTAAACATTTTGAACATTAGAACCTAAATTCGACCTTTTGATAAAATTTAAGATAAGCGTTAGTATTGTGATTTGAGAGGTGAAATTTTATCTTTGTATATCGTCAGTACGAATATTTCAGGATATTGGTGAACCAATTGAATTGCATTATTGAAGGCTGTCTGCTTTGAAACTACCTAACTCAGAAGCTTTGAGAGAAGTATATTTCGACTCATATACTGAAGAAGCAAAACTTTTTCAAGCAAACGTAACCACAGGTTGGCCAAACATCTAATATAAATTTTGTTTCTAATTTATATATTCCTTTTTTCGAAGATTTTGGGCTGATTTGGTTCTGAGAATTTGTTTAATTATCACATTACACATTTTTGTGAAACGCAAATTTTTTTTATCGTAAAATTGCTATATTGGAAAGTGGCTATATTTCTCCTACGCCTTAAATCTTATAACATCTTGCACATTTCCAATATATAATTGAAAAAGTTTTGATTTCGAAAAATTGTTCCAAATTTTGTTTTCGTTAAAAAAATAACAATTTTCAGTGCGACTTCTTGTGACATTGAAATTCGAATACTTATATTTTCGTAACTAAAATAAAGTGTAAAATCTGAAAGTGGTTCTCCAACGCTCGTCAGGTTGGGTTTTTTTAGGAACAATTTTTTTTTTTTTTTTTTTTTTTTTTTGAAAACTGTTTTTTTTTCGCTGTTTAAAAGAAAGTGAACTGCTATATACGTTGTGGAGAAATTAAATTTCCACACGAAATATATATATATATATATATATATATATATATATATATATATATAATATATATATATATATATATATATATATATATATATATATATATATATATATATATGTCTGTGTGTGTGTTTGTGTGAGCTGAGTAAGAAATCGGTAACAGTCTCGTACATCGGTATCGACCACACAAATCGGTATCGATTTCACTACTTAGATAAAAGCATCACACACTTGGCCACATATACTTTGGTATTGGCCACACACACTTTCGGCATTGGCCTCCAATACTTCGGTATTAACCATACACACCGGTATTGGATTAACACACATTTAGTATCGGCTACACACCCTTAGGTGTTGGTAACACATATTCGGGATTGGCCACACACCTTGCCTTGGATATTGGCATCACACATTCAGTATTGGCAACAGATACTTCAGTATGGACAACTCACCCTTCATAGTATCCAATACATAGTATTGGCTCACATATCGGTATCGGCCATACATTGTGTATCTGCCTCACAATATCGGTATCGGCCATACATTGTGTATCTGCCTCACAATATCGTTATCTGTTATGCATTGTGGTGCATCTGTCGCACATTATCGGTATCGGCAAATTCTTTGTCCCAGCCGGTCTCTAGCTCCCACGTCTTCTTTACCAGAAGACGGCCTCGTATGGTTACGGGAAGGAACAGTGACAAGGGGTCGAAGACTTTGGCTACTTCGGAACGAAGATGTCTTTTGGTAGTCGCATCATCAAGGTTGAAGTCACTTAAGGGAAACGAGTCTGAATCTATAAGGAATAAATATCTCAATACCCGCTCTTCTGAACATTGATGTGTAGAAACTTTATTCTCAAGTTTAAATAGTTTTCGAAGTTTCCGATTGTTCGAATTCCAGGAACATAGGTCGAATCCACCTTCCTTCAGGCGGGAAGTGGTTTGATGAAAAATGGTCTTCATGTCTTCAATAGAAGAGCAAGTATAAAGGAAATTGTCCATGTACAAATTATTGATAAGGAGAGAAGAGCAAAGGTCCAATGGATATTTAAGGGCATGTTGTCTTATAACTGCGCATAAGACATAAGGACTTACGGCCAGCCCAAAAATAATTGTGGTGTACCGAAACGTTAGAAGTTTCTCTCCTTCTTGCCAAAAGAAACAAAACAAGTTCCTATCTTTTTCCAATTTCAATCGGA
>SEYY01006797.1:5000-12500 GCA_009176605.1 Armadillidium nasatum | reverse complement strand
TATATATATATATATATATATATATATATATATATATATATATATATATATATATATATATATATATATATATATATATATATATATATATATATATATATATATATATATATATATATATATATATATATATATATATATATATATATATATATATATATATATATATATATATATATATATATATATATATATATATATATATATATATATATATATATATATATATATATATATATATATATATATATATATATATATATATATATATATATATATATATATATATATATATATATATATATATATATATATATATATATATATATATATATATATATATATATATATATATATATATATATATATATATATATATATATATATATATATATATATATATATATATATATATATATATATATATATATATATATTTATAAGTCATGACGTTATGACTTTAGATCATCAGCAAGTTCTTATGCGATTTCTTTTTGTACTACCGTAGCAGAGTAGTCAACGCGCTAGACATACCATCTTAAAGGTTGTTGGTTCAACTTTAATTTTCGATATAGAAAATAGTGTGTGAAAGGTTATAGCAGATTTTAAAATCTCGACTATAACTGTCTGCAAGTGATGGTCTCGACCTTTTATCCAGTTGCCACTTACTCGTGTTGCAGTTGGGGGAGTTCTTTGGGCTTGACGTTATGAATTTAGATCATGAGTAAGTTCCAATGCGATTACCTTTTGTATCCCCGTAGCTGAGTGGTCAGCGCTCTAGACTTACTATCTTTAAGGTCGTTGGTTCGAGTCCAATAGTAGATATTAATTTTCTATATAGAAAGTAATCTCTGAGTGGTTATAGACTTAAAATCTTGAACACACACACACACACACACACACACACACACACACACACACACACACATATATATATATATATATATATATATATATATATATATATATATATATATATATATATATATATATATATATATATATATATATATATATATATATATATATATATATATATATATATATATATATATATATATATATATATATATATATATATATATATATATATATATATATATATATATATATATATATATATATATAGTAGGGGAACCAAAGTGGCTGGTGCCAGTACCAAGTAAGGAAATGAGAGAGGGAACCAGGCTCTTTCATGAGGTGCATTTGGGGGAAGGGGAAAGTAAGTGGGTAAGTGATGAGTGAGGGGAAACCATGGTCTTTCGTGAGTCGATTTTAATCCTCTTAATTAGATAATTCGTGATTTAATCTTCCTAATCCCCTAATTAATGATGTTAATCCGTTACTCCCTTTGCCTTTATGACCTTTTTTTCTCCTTTGATCTTGACGCCAGGAATGTACCTGGGCATATTTTACCTTTGTTCATTCCGCCAGGCACGTGCCTGCACGTCCCTCACGTTGTTTAGTGAGCGTTATTTCTAGCTTTTTATAGCATTTTCTAGTACTTTTTACTCATGATAGACACCTTTCTAGCACTTGTCACTCATACTATGCCTGAGGAGAGTGCCAGTTGTTACTGTGGGTAATGTCAGATGGCACTAAGGGTAGTGTCCATTTCTAGCACTTTCTAGAACTTGTCAATCATGACCTCTTTTTCTCCTTTTATCTTGACTCCAGGAATGTACCTGTATCTAGCACTCATCAGACTGCAGGCCCCCTCGTTGATGACGTCATCTACGCAAGCGCGTACTCCTTACCCTATGACACGGTTCTATCTTGAGAGTATGACATCATCCGACCGCCACTTTTTCATCACGTGATTTTTTTATTCCCGTAGATTTTTTTCTCAACTTTTGTTCGTCATTTTTGATAACGTGGGTTTCCGCCATCTTGAATTTGATTTTGAATTTTCCCGCCACTTCTTCTTGACCTCAACGCATCTATTGAGGGAAAATCAAACTTCCTCAGCCTGGTCCGCTATTTACAGTAAGAACTTAAAACTTTTTTGCGAGATCAAATCCAGGATTCGAAACATCGACCTCTTGATTTTAATTCCATCACGCTACCACTACACCAACTTGAGCATACTATAGAAAAGCGAATTGTTCTATTTACCCGACACGTTTTCGACTTTGAATTCACTAGATGACGTCATCTGTGCATGCGCAGACATCTTATCCTATGACATCATGACACGGACAATCTGGAGAATATGCCATCATCCGGCCACCATTTTTTTTCTTCACATGATTTTTCCTTGATCACGTGGTTTTTATTTCCGTAAAATTTTTCCACCGTAGATTTTCTTCAACGATTGACTCTCAGGTCCAAAGCCGTGGGTGGGAACTCTTTCGAGGGCGCGGTTGGCGCAGAGGATTATTCGCAGGGGACGACACGAGGTCGTGCTATCCGGCGGCGTGCCCAAACGCATCCATAAACATTCATCACATGACAATTTATTTTTTAGAGAGAATATTTAACACTTTCAAAGATTATGATGTCATACTTTTTCTCTATTTTATCACTATGTAAGAGGGGAATGCCAGTGTCTTCGAAGAAGGCACTGAGGGTAAGACAACATACGATGTCTCATTGGCTACATCCGGGTACAGGTGAGCAAATCAGGATGTAGGTACTCTAGGTGATGACGTCACCTACTCAAACACACGCACACCTTACCTTGTGACGTCATGCTAGCACTTTCTAACTTTTTCCCTAACGCTTTTAGTACGTGTCCTTCTTGCTAGGCCATCTTGATCACGTGGTATTCATCATTTTTTGACCAAGTGGTTTTCATTTCCGTATATTTTCTTCCTTCATTTTTTAAATGGTCACAGGGTTTTATATGAGTACATGCGTGCACACACACACCTTACCTTGTGAGGTCATGCTAGCTTTTTCTAACACTTTATAACTTTTTTCCCTAACACTTTCTAGTACGCGGCATTCTTGCTCAGCGGTCTTGGATTTGGTATACGTCATTTTTGACCAAGTGGTTTTTATTACCGTAGAATTTTTTTTATTGTTTTTTCTTTTTCTTTTTTTCTTTTTCTTTTTAAATAAATTATTTTTTTATTTCTATTTTTAGTTTAAATTTTTTTTTTATTTTTTTTTTTTTATTTTATTTTCTATTTTTATTTTTATTTTTATTTATTTTTATCTCACATAAACACAAACACATGCGCAAGTACATACAATAACACATAACTACATCGAAGACATCACTATGCTACCCGCATTCATGAAATTGTCATGGTAACAAACTCCATCAGTTATTCTAATTGCAGGACTTTGAAATTTTTCCTACTTTGCCTCTCATTCACGTAGTAAAGTTCGTAAACGTATAAGGACTTAGTGATGACCAATTGCCCAATCACATCCGCATACACATCAATTGTAACCAACTAAGACCAGTTAGTTTAAAATTTTAACATTACATACACTGATTTACTCTTCATATCAAAGTAAATATTCATGTATATTACTTCTAACAAACACATCACACTCATTTAAAGCTATTATCTGAATCACTAAATATATTTTTCCCGCAAAATATCTCACTAACGCATACTGAAATCTTAATTTACACTGTATTTAAAGTATTTTACTTGTAACATAATTCATTAAATAATTCATCCTTAGATGATTATAAGACTATAGTTATCTAATTTTGAAAGGTCCACGGATGGGAATCCAAATCCGATCCTAGTTTTTCTTTGTTTAAAGAACCAGACAATACCTTCTACATATCAGTTTGTGGAACACGGATTCTTTATCTGGTTCCTTACGTGGCTTAGAAGACAGCTTTTTTATTATTGATTTGGAACTTCTATGTATATGTATATAAGCATCGTAACGTGGAATCATATATATATAGATTCTTTTGATATCACCAATTGATTCACAAGATTAGTGTTAAAAGTGAAAACCAATTTTTTTATTAGATAAATTCAATTATTTCTTCAAATAAGAACACTTATAATAGTCAGAACCTTCATCAGAATGAAGGTTAGAGTAATTAAATAAGTTAATAAGTAACTTTCATAATTAATATATGTAAAAACTTAAATAATTAAGATATATATATATATATATATATATATATATATATATATATATATATATATATATATATATATATATATATATATATATATATATATATATATATATATATATATATATATATATATACATATATATACATATATATATATATATATATATATATATATATATATATATATATATATATATATATATATATATATATATATATATATATATATATATATATATATATATATATATATATATATATATATATATATATATATATATATATATATATATATATATATATATATATATATATATATATATATATATATATATATATATATATATATATATATATATATATATATATATATATATATAATATATATATATATATATATATATATATATATATGTACAAAATTAATAATTCGTCCAAGATTTCCTGTGCATGGACATCGCATCATGAAACTGCGACTTTACTTATCTGAAATATGTGCAGTAAATTATGGATGAATTTTTATTTAATTTCCGAAATGAGCTTTCCAGATTATAAGGAGACCCTTTACACGAAAAAAAATTGGATTGTATCGACTCTAAAAACGAATATTTTAAAGAGTAATCCTTCCTTCATCTTTCCCTTTTGTATGAGCATCGGCTATGGCCTTGTTTTTTTTATAGGGTGTTGAATCCCCCCCCTGTATTTCGAATGACATTTTTTTTACTAAATCCATCATAAAATACACAATATTTATTTAAAAAAAATTTTTTTTTGCTAAAAATTTGGAAATATATGTAGCTTTCAAAAGAACGTTTGATGAAGCTGATACGGTGTGGTTCAGGTAGTTTGATACGAGCGCAAACTCGTTTGAAATCTTGAAAAACAATTTTTTCAAAATTTTGCTATCAATTTCTCTTCTGTACTAAAGTATCCGCATTTGTAACCTGAATTCAACTACCTGAATGTCTTCCTCCAACTGTCTCTAGTTCACCCAGAAAGTTTGAAAAATCGCTATGGCTTCGTTTATTTTTGGCAAATTTTTTTCTGAAAAAAGCTCTATTCGGAGAAATTCGCCTAAACAAAAGACTCAAAATATTATTTATAAATTACGTTCCTTGTTTGACTGGTAATATCTCAGTAACCATTTGGAGTGGAGAGAAACTAATTACATATTTGGAATCGGCATGTTATTATCTGTAAAAAAAAAAAAAAAATTTTTAAAAATGTAAAAAAAAAATTTTTTTTTTTGCAGTTGCCATATATCGCAAAATTCAAGGTCATTCGACAAGTGTCACTTCAAAAGTCTTTTTCTCAGGATCCGCTTACAATTAGGAAAAACTAATTACAGATTTGGAATCAGTATAGATGTTACTAAATTCCTGAAAAAAAAATTTACCCAACAAAATTGGAGGGAAAGTCCCCATTTCAGATTTTTTGAATGGTCATATCTCCGTAATTATTTGGAATTATGAAAAACTAATTGCAGATTTGGAACCAGGAGAAAATTCGTCATAAGAATACTTTTTAAAAATTGAAAAATTGAAAAAATAAAAAAAATTTCCTTTGAGAGTGATTTGCCGACATTTTCAAGATAGTTGACAGGTGTCACTTGAAAAGACTTTTTCTCAGGAACAGTTTCGAATTATGAAAAACTATAAACAGATTTGAAATCAGCATAGATTTTACCATAGAAGTGAGGAAAAAAAATAAAAATATTTCCCACCAAAAGTTGGGGTCTTTCCAAAAGGGGGTCCCCCCCTTTGAGATTTTTGGAGTGGTCATATCTCAGCAACCATTGGGAATTATGAAAAACAAATTACATATTTGAAATCAGGAGAAAATTTGCTATAAGAATAAGGAAAAACAATCACAGAACTATGAAAAAAAAATTTTTGTCTGGACATAAGTAATTCACCGTTTTTCAAGGTCATTCGACAGGTGTTACTTTAAAAGGCTTTTTCTCAGGAACCGCTTGGAATTTTAAAAAACTGATTACAGATTTGGAATCGGCATAGAGTCTACTTTAAAAGTGATAAAAAAAACAAGTTTACTAATAAATTACCCCTTCCCCCTAAAAAAGAGGAACATGCGTGTAAAGGGTCTCCTAATTAATTAAAAAGAAGAAAAGCAGGAAGAAGACAAAGAGGGAGTTTCAACAAGAAAATTCAGAAACATTTGTTTGGACCATCATAGTGTTAAGATTTCTTTATACCATCATATTGAAAAGATTTTTTTATACCATCATGTCTTTAGGAAAAGAGAGTAACATCTAAGGCTGGCCACCTAAACCAGCTGACGCTGTCATAATTTCACATCGAGGGACGACACATTTGCTTTTGGGGAGGTAAGTCGTAGTTTAAATTGATGTGATTAACTGGGACTATTCCCAAAAATTAATCATAGTATATCTATGCACAGTGTTCCGATAAATCCATCTTTCATTACTTTTAAAGAAAAATAATTATTACTTTTAACCTAAAATAATTTGTCTTCTTTACTTAATATTCATATTAAAGAAATTACGAAGTAGGGAAGATAAAAAATTTATATATTTAATATTAGACGAAATACGTCTAAAAAGATTTATCAAAAAATTTTGATCTGTCAACAGAACCTTCTCCAGTATTATTCGAAAAGGGGGACAGATGGGGAGAAGAGCATCTTTCAGCAAACTTGCTGGAATTCTCCTTATAAGAAGCACTTTTATTTAATAAAATGTTTTGGTTTAAAATAAAAGGATTTTTAAATAATATTTTTTGTCCCCTATAATTAAAATTCTGAATAATATATATATATATATATATATTATATATATATATATATATATATATATATATATATATATATATATATATATATATATATATATATATATATATATATATATATATATATTTCGTATAAATTGAAATAAATATTTTTTTTTTTTTGAGTGAAAGCTTCAAGCTATAAGAGTGCTTGCGCATTAAATGAATAGTGTACTTGTATTATTGATAGTTGTTTTCAAACATTATATTTATTTATCTATACATACGTAAAGATATAAGTACGTATTTATATAAAAAAAATTACCAAGCTGTACATTTTTTTGAGATCAAACGATATCACCCATTAAAGGTTACTTTTTTTTCTTTTGCTTATTTATTTTCCCTCATGTGAGCGTGCAATGTTCAGCGAGGAATTTCAATATATATAAAAAAAGGTAATTATTATTTTTCCTCTATTACTTTCGCTTGCATGCGTGGATGTTTTATATGATCACTAATTCTTTTCTTTTCTTTTTTTTTCGTTCATTGCACGAGAATTTAAAAAAGAATTACTTTATCGCTTGTTTAATTGTGGGCTTGAACAATAAGAATTACCTATTACCTGGTGTGTTTTCTATTAACAGATTAACCGGTACTTGACTTATATTTCCATTATTTCTTTTATTTTTTTAT
>SEYY01006796.1:32500-69264 GCA_009176605.1 Armadillidium nasatum | reverse complement strand
ACTCAAGCTTTATTTTTGCTTTAGGAGTAAGAAATTTTATGAATTTTCTTTGCCGATATATATTTTACCTTTCCTTTTTATTTTATAATGCTTCATAATAAATTTTATCTATTTCTTATTCTGCTAATATGTGCATATTTCAGTGACAAAGTCAAGAGCAAACCTTCACACAGACAGTTATTAATTTTGATATTTTGTAACTCTTTTAATACGAGAATTTTGGAAAACATTTAATATTATTATATTACTGTCACATATCTAACAAATTCAAAGGACTGATACTCAAACAAAATACTATTAATAAACTCAAGTTCTTTGCAACAAGTATATTTAATTGACTAAATTATATTCTTCGTAGACTTCCTGATTTTAATCACTTCAACACTGTGTTTGATAACTTTTCATTGTATGTGTCTGTACCTAATGTAATTTTTTTTCTAAGATAATTTTCAACCTTAATATAACTAATACTTAACTATCTAATCTTAATTTTAGGTGAAAATATTTATGAAATATTTTGCTCATTGAATCGTCATCCTCATTTTCGTATTTTTTTTAACCTTATCTTTGTTGAACAAATTTTTCAAGAATCAAAGAATTTACAAAACTACATCATTAAAATTAGTATTATTGAATGATTAAATACGAAAATATTTTAAAACGAAAATTTTTTTTTTATTATTAAAAAAATTCATCATTTATTTTACAAAATCAATCTCTAAATTTCTTCAAATCCTAATAATATGAGTAAGTAAAAAATCACTTGCCAATGAGATTTTCTGGATTTGGGTCATCAAAGTTCATCCTCGCTAATTTTGGATCTCCTTCGAGCGCTTCTTGCTTAAATCGAGTTTTAAAAGTTCTTTGCAACATACTTAAAGACCTTTCAAAAACAAATTCATAATGCTTATCATTATGACTTTTTAATATTTAATTATATTAAGTACAATAATACTACTTCTTACACTATTATTAATAATAATAATAATTAAAGTACTACTATTAAATAAAATAATTAGTAGTAGTAGTAATTTTAATAGTACAAGTTAATCGTGTAGAAGGAGAAATGAAGGTGAGTGAGCAGAAAGAGTATCAGTAGGACTGTTATAACCATAACCTCTGTTTTGATAATGAGATAAGAGAGTCTCTTAATAGTTATATTAATTTCATTAATTTTCTTTCATTGTGTAGACGAATTAAGACAAATTTATTCTTTTGAAAAGTAAAAACATTAATTTAAATATTCCATTCATTAACTATCAATTTAATTACTTTAGCCTTCATAAAAAATTTTAATTATCATTATAACTTTACTCTAGACATACTTTGCTAAATCTTCCGTTTCGAAGTCGATGAATTGTGGATTTAGTGAAGAAAAATCCCCGTCCATCCATGATTTTTGAGACTGACGCCATTTTACAACCAAACTAAAAAGTTCTTCGTATGGGACGAGGTAATCCTTTCAAAGAAATTACATACTATTAGTTACGTTCATTATGAGATACTTTTGCCTTATTATACCTTAGTGTGAAAATAAATAAATGTTCCCTGTCATCGGGTCAAAATTGTTACTCGAGAGCAACCAAAAGAAAGTATTACTTAATAGGCATGCAACTATATATATATATATATATATATATATATATATATATATATATATATATATATATATATATATATATATATATATATATATATATATATATATATATATATATATATATATATATATATATATATATATATTAAACTCTTCAAAACCATTAAATTAAACGATAAGAGTAAAAGAAAAAAAGACGTTATAACAAAAAAGTTAAAACACTTGTAAAAATTAAGTAAAAGGGTTAAAACTACGCAAAACGTTTCGAAGCTAAATGCTTCCTTTTAATATCTTGGAATGAAGAGAAATGAGAATCTTCCGAGTAATTACGACCATCCCGAGACGAAAGGAAAGTGGCTGGGACTTCATACATACAGACGAACAAATATATATAAAATATATATAAGGTGGCAAAAGTTCTCGGACTGACACCCACATGCTCACACGCGCGAGTCCTGAGTCGTCTTATCGTAGAGCCTTCATAGGCGTCTTTTGAACCATAAGAACAAATGTATTCGTAGACTACACAGGACTGTAGCAGTGGAGGAAGAGACTCTTTAACTTTAAAGAAAGATCTAATAGTTAAATTATTGGTGAATGATTGTCGGCATTGTAGGAAGGGATAGAAGCGATCAATGGGATGATCGATGTCTTTGGCTAGTTATATGCTTTTGATATGTTAAATGCCACAACAAAAGATTCACCTAAATGGACAAAAGACCAAGGACCAAGAACGGAGGTTAAAGCGATAGGACAATAATTAGATGATTGAAAGTTTCCCTTTTTTCATTCATGTTGAATGAGGGCAGGTTTCTAGGAGGATGACAATGTTGGAGTGGAAGGGAGAGTAGGAAAGATTAATACATTTTCTACAGATGAAAGAGCTTTTGTGTCGCAAAGAATATATTTTGCAGATTCCAGGAAAAAATACAAGTAGCAAGATTTTCAGGAATTTGAAGAATACGGTAGTTCTTGAAAGCAGTCTCTCTGTGTGCAGCGAATTGCACAAGATCAAGCATTATTGAACCAATGTTAATTAGGTTTAATTGAAGGGAAAACATTTAGGATGTACGCCTCCACCCCAGGGAAAAATTTATTTTGCTAGATTATATAACTCATATATATATATATATATATATATATATATATATATATATATATATATATATATATATATATATATATATATATATATATATATATATATATATATATATATATATATATATATATATATATATATAGTAGGGATACCTCCCATTGAAAAGCAATAATCATTGCAAGGGAGATCAAGAAGAAAGACCCCAAGTCCGACTTGTTAACATAACTAAAGTTCCAAAAATGTTACCTCATCATAGTTGTGGGTATTTTCCACGGAAAATTTGACTAGAAAGAATAGGATACATATATGAGAAGGTAATAAGATGGATTATATATACCGAAAAGTGGGGCAATTCTGTCCACAATTTGAGATACTTATGGTTTTATTTTTTCAAAATAATTTTTTTTACATGTTATTATTATCCTTTGGGACTAGAATAAGTATAATAATGAATATCTATATAGAAGGTGAGAAATGTTATAAGTCCATAAGTAATGTGGACCAAATTACACCACGATTTTTTGGGTGAATAAATTCGTTCCACATCAATTCTCATGCAAAAATTTGGATCTAGAATAAAGAAAATTGTTCCTCAAATATTTATATACCATGAAATCAAAAGTGCGTGTGTGAATATGATGAAAAAATTATTTTTTATTACATATATATATATATATATATATATATATATATATATATATATATATATATATATATATATATATATATATATATATATATATATATATATATATATATATATCATAATAATAATTAATTCTAACCAATTTTTTTATCTGAATGAAGTTTATCATTAGAGTCAAAATTTAACTAAATTTTTAGTACTTCTGATTAATTAAATGTTTAATAAAAAATTAATATCTAAGAAATAAAACCTCTAAAGACGTATTTTGCATTGTAATTGCAATATTTTTGCCACTGGACTGAAATGTTCCACGTCTCCAGAATTGACTCACATAGATCGAATTAACCCAATTTACGGTATATATATATATATATATATATATATATATATATATATATATATATATATATATATATATATATATATATATATATATATATATATATATATATATATATATATATATATATATATATATATATATATATATATATATAGTGCAAGATAAGTTAAAGAATTAAAGATTTCACAAGTGAAAAGTGTTTAGAATCAGAAGGATAAACGATAGCAATGAATTACCTTCAAATTTTGTAGTTCTGGAAAAGTGGAAGGAGGAAATTTAAATAAAGTTTCTTCTTTGTTTATCCAGCTGACGACGCTTTCGGCTTTTTCTAATCGAGCTTCAATCTTTTTCACCTCCTGGAAAGATAAAAGACAATAAGTGTTTACATTTCAAAAGTGTGATTGAATATACGAGCACTGTACCTATAAGGTAAAGATCAAAATGGCTCAAAATGTGTTTATTTGATTAAGTTTTTTAATTTGCTTTGAAATACTTAGATTTTGTACCCTTTTAATTTTAATTCACCCTATATTATTCGGATTGAGAGTTAGTTTTCAAATCTATGAAGTAAAGAAAGATAGCGTAACGTTGCCCTAAGCCATGAAGTACTCTCATTGGGTATAAATGGTGTATTATGAAACGTCTCACTGAGCTCAAGTTCCCAAAGATTCGCCTCATTTGCACTCATCTTCACACGCTCTCTATACAAGAGTGACTATTTGTATCCAGTACATGTTCCTTTACTTGCACACCACAGCACTATTACGCATTACACATTGTTTTATAGAGAACAAAAAAATGGGGCAATTAAACATAGCCCCAGGGAAGACAATGAAGGCTGCTTGAGTGTTTTTAGCCTAAGGTGGTTGGGTTAAAGTCATCAAGAAGTTGCCGGCCTCAATCTTCTTCCCGCGGTTTTCTTTCTTCTTTAATTTCTACAACACTAGAGGTCTTTACTCTAATTTCCTCTTCATTGAGCATTACCTTCTCTGCTCTAGACCTCACCTCTAATTCTTAACTGAAATTCAGGTGTTTGAAGATTCAGACTCTGCAACACAAGAACTCTTTCTTTATATGGAAACACAATGATCTTTCTGGTTCAACTACTTTACGCTCCTTTTAAAATTTCCCCCCTCCCCCCAAAAAAATAAACTCATTTTGTTTCAATTTCTGCCTGCTCTAGTATCATTCTGCAGCAAAATACGGTTTTGCTTTCGGTAAAGCTGATCTCTTTACTCTAGCCTTTGCTCTCATTCCATCTTTGAAGCTTCAGGAGCTAATTTTTTTTTCATCTCTCCTCCAACTAATTTACGTCTAAAGACCTAACACTTCGATATCTTCTAAAGACATCATTTTTGCTTCCTCTAAGCTTAACAATAAGAAAGCATAAGATTCTGATGGTATCCCTCCAGTGGTTGTTAAAACTTGCGTTTCGGAACATACACCATGCATTGATAAGCATTTTCGTTTCTGGCATTCCACTTCGAACTGATCTTCCTGCTTTAAATATGCATTCATTCAATCTGCTCCGAAGATGATGGATCATTCTCTACCTTTCAGCTATCATCCTATAGTTTTATGTTCATTCTCTACTAAAGATTTTGAATTTATCCTTAACAGGATTTATTTTGAAGTATTTTGATTCTTCTAATCTTATCCCTGATCGTCAGTTTTTCTTTCGTATGGAGCGTTCCACTGATATATATATATATATATATATATATATATATATATATATATATATATATATATATATATATATATATATATATATATATATATATATATATATATATATATATATATATATATATATATATATATATATATATATATATATATATATATATATATATATATATATATATATATATATATATATATATATATATATATATATATATATATATATATATATATATATATATATATATATATATATATATATATATATATATATATATATATATATATATATATATATATATATATATATATATATATATATATATATATATATATATATATATATATATATATATATATATATATATATATATATATATATATATATATATATATATATATATATATATATACTGCTGTCGGATTTGGAAGTGTTGAAAACAGCTGGGAGGGAAGAAGGGAGAAGAGTCGGAGAAGTGATTGGAAAGTGGTCTAGTGATCTGAAAGTCTTTTGAAGAAATGTTGAAGTTTTTTTCGTCAGATTGTTATTTAAAAGTAAATGTAAATTTTAGGAATCGAAGAAATTATTTTAAAATTTCTATTGAATTTAGCATTTGAAATTAAATCAATAATATAAGTTAAATCAAATTAATATTTTATCAAAATTCAAGAAGAGTAATAGAGAAGGTCATTTATGAAAGAGAGTTAGGGATAAAACAGATCCCAGAAGAACACCACCATTTTTAATAGATTTATAGGGAGAAAGGTGATCGTCTACAATAGCTGCTATAGAACGACCAAAAAGGAAATTAGAAAGAAGGTCACAGAGAGAAGGATAGATTCCGAAAGAGGGAAATTTGGAAATTACACCTTTGTGCCAAACTCTATTGAAGGTTTTCGATATGTCTAGCGTCACTGCGAATGATAAACTGAAACACTGAAGAGCGGAGGACCAAGAGTCAGAAAGAAGGGAAAGAAGATCACCATAGAGCGATCTTTACGAACACCTTACTGGCGATCAGAGAAAAGATTAGAAGAATTGAGGTTTTTCCGAATCTTCCTGTTAAGGATAGATTCTAAAACTATAGATAGAAAGGAGGTTAAAGAAATGGGATGGTAGTTGTAGTTGAGTGGGATTCTACTTCTTCGGTACAAGCTGAATGAGCGCACCCTTCCAGCAAAAAGGGAAGGTTGAAATATAAAAGCTTAGACGAAATAGTTTACCAAGACAGGGTGCAAGCTCGGAAGCACAATTTTTAAGAACCGCAGGAGGACCATACTCCTCCTTAGTTTTAAACTCAGACAATTTTAGAAGAAATTACTAAATTAGACATAAATGAGTTGGAGGGGGTTCAAGGAGGAGGAGCAGCTCCTGAATCGTCAAAGGTAGAGTTAGAGGCAAAAGTTTGCGCGAAGAGTTCAGCTTTTGTAGAAGGTAAAACGGCAGTTGTGCCGTCAGAAGAAACTAGAGGGAAAGAGGAAGAATAAAAGTTAGAATTGACATTTTTTGCAAAATGCTAGAAAGGGCAAACGGAAGAGGAACCAGAAAGATTATTACATTCACAACGGAGGAAAAAGCTTTTGGTATCAAGAACACTAGATTTTGCATGATTCCGGGATGAAATAGAAGTTGCATGAGTTTCTGGAGTTTGGAGACGACTGTTATCCCTGAAGGTAACATCTCTTCAGCGGATAGCATGAGAACAAGTAGAGTTAAACCAAGGTTTGCTAGGTTTAGTTGCAGAGAAAGAATATAGAATGTACGCTTCCATGTCATAGTTAATTACTTCGGTTATGCGCGCTGCACATTCTGAGGGTCCTATCCCAACAGTAATCAATACATGGGTAATCAGAAAAGTACAACCGCAAGTCAGATCGTCAGCGGGGTCGTTCTTGCAGAAGACTTGACTTGATGAGACAGAACAAGAAAGGTGATCGGATGAACCCAGAGGAGGAAAGGGTTTAACAGTATAAGGAGAAGGATAAGAGGTTAAGAAAAGATCAAGTATTGTGGGTCTATCACAAAGACGATCAGGGATTTGGGTAGGGAGTTGTACTATCTTCTCAAGTTTGTTCTGGATAGAAAAGTCGTGGGCGAGTTCATTATTTGGATCATGAGAACTAGATGAGAGCCATTGGAGGTGGTGAACAATTAAATCACCTTAATGATGATTTCGGGGAAAGGAGAAGTAAGAATATGTTCTATGTTGGAGTTTAAAAAGTGGAAGAATTTTTTAAAATCAATATAATTAGGTAATAAATAAACAGAGCATACAAATTTAGAAGTAGAATTGCAAGAGAGCTAAGCCATAGAGTAGATAATTCAGAAGACTTCAAAAAGACCGCGAGCGTTGCAGAAATTAACGGGAAAAGAAGACCGTGCATCGGGGAAAAACGGACAAGGGCTCTTAGCGGCACCATCCCCATCAACGGAGGCCACCAGCTCCCAAGTGAAGATGGGATGAGGGGTGGATGAGTGACACTCTTTAGATGCCGCTCCTCCAACATCTCCGAGGCTGATTTAAATTTCGCCATTTTAACAATTTTAATGTGATGAATGAGTAAGCGAGAACATGCGAAGAAATCGAATGGAGAGATAATTGAAGCACAGACACTCCAATATGAGATGAGGAACACTAGAGAAATTCTGAGAAAGTATATATATATATATATATATATATATATATATATATATATATATATATATATATATATATATATATATATATATATATATATATATATATATATATACAGAGGTGGGCAGTAACGCGTTACATGTAACGGCGTTACGTAACGGGCGTTACAAATGTAACGAGTAACGGTAACGCTTCAAAGGGTTTTAAAATGTAACGGTGTAACGGTAACGCTACCCCATTTTTACAAATTATAACGGGTTTTTCCGTTACTCGTTACTCGTTACATCCTACACACGAAACTCCACTGTGTTGACATTTTTGTTTATTTTTATGGAAACGAATTTTAATTTTTCAAGATTTTTAAATATATATATATATATATATATATATATATATATATATATATATATATATATATATATATATATATATATATATATATATATATATATATAACACGTCTTGTGAATCTTGAATCTCCTAACTTCGATGTTCTGTGGCTTCAATAATCTTGTGCTTCTGCTACTGTTCTCCTAATAGAACAGATTTTTCTACCTTTTTTTGAGTACCTAAATACTTCTCACGAGACTGTTACATCTTCGCATCCAAATACTGAGGTCCACTATTTAGGTGATTTCAACGTACACAACACTGAATGGCTAGGTTCCTCTCATACCGATTCAGGGGGGAGAGGAGGCCGAATCATTCAGCATTCTCAACGATCTGGAGCAACTGATTAAAGAACCAACACACATTCCAGATCGTCCCAACCAATTCTTGAACACTCTTGGTTTATGCTTCACTACTAGTCCTTCTCTCTATAAATATGCTATCTTCGCACCTATTGGTAACTCCGGCCACAATCTAATTTGTCTTAATTTTCATGCTTTCTCTCCAACTGCTCCACCCTGCCCTAAGCTTATCTTCTGTCACTTTGATCGGGCTGACTGGGGGGCTTTGCGTTGCTTCTACGCTAACTATTCCTGGAGTGACTGCTTTGTCTCTGGAGACGCTTCGGTCTCTGCCGATAAGGTGGGGGCCGTAATCGTTGATGGGATGAGCAGGTTCATTCCTTCTTCAACTAAATCCTTCTCTCCTCAAAATCCATGGTTCGATCGCGCTTGTTCTCGTGCCATTCAGGCTAGAGACATTGCGTATCGACAGTGGAAAAATTCTCCTTCTCCTATCACTCTAGCTAATTTTCATTCAGATCGGAATCGTTGCAGGGATATTCTTCGACGAGCAAAGCAGACTTTCACCAAACGAAGGTGTGCTGAGCTCCTAAATTCTCCTACTGAAAAATCTTTTTGGCCTCTTGCCAAAAACATCTCCAACAATTTCTGTAAATCTTCCTTTCCTCCTCTTATTCGCTCTGATGGTTCTGTTGCTAACACTCCAACTGAAAAGGCTAATCTCTTCGGTCCTCCTATTCTCCTCTAATTCTACCCTGGACGACTCCGGCAATCCTCCTCCTACTTCTTCTCCTCTCAGAGGTCCCATGCCTTTGCCTGTGATTTCATTTGACCAGGTGCATGGGCTTCTGAAGTCTATGAACGTTAGGAAGGCAAGCGGCCCGGATGGCATTCCTCCCTGAGTTTTAAGGGAGTGTGCCTCTGAGTTGGCTCCGTCCCTCGTTCAACTTTTCTCTCTATGCCTCAATACTAGTACTTTCCCTCAGTGTTGGAAGCGCGCAATAGTCCAACCTATTCCGAAGAAAGGTAGCCGCTCTGATCCTTCCAACTATCGCCCTATAGCTCTCACTTGTATTCTGTCTAAGATCTTTGAAACCCTTCTTAACTCTCACTTCTTAGATCATCTGGAATCTCATTCACTTCTTTCTGATCATCAGTATGGTTTTCGTCGTTCGATTTCTACTGGTGATATACTTTCCTATCTCACAGATCTATGGTCTTCTGCCCTTAGGGACCATGGGGAGACTTGCGTGGTGGCGCTTGACATATCTAAGACGTTTGACCGGGTATGGCATGCGTCACTGCTTTCCAAGCTCCCCTCCTTTGGGTTTCCTCTTTCTCTTTGCTTACTTATGTCTAGTTTTCTTTCTAATCGTTCCATTTCGGCTGTTGTTGATGGAGCGACTTCTTCTTCCTTTCCTGTGAATAGTGGTGTTCCTCAGAGTTCTGTCTTGTCTCCTACTCTATTCTTACTTTTCATTAATGATCTTCTCAGCTGTTCACATAACCCTATGCATTCATATGCCGATGACTCAACCCTCCATTCTTCCACTCATTTCAAATCTGCTCCTTCCTTTGCATCTAGAGTTGCTTCTCGTCTACATCTTTCCGATTCCATTCTTGCAGATCTGGATAGAATTTCCCAGTGGGGTCGTCTCAACCTTGTGAAATTCAACTCTTTAAAAAACTCAACTTCTAGAAATCTCTCTCTCAAAGACACCTCCTAACTTTTCTATTTCTTTCGATGGTTCTCCCGTCTCTCCTGTTGACAATATAAACATCCTTGGCCTTCACATAAACAAAAAAATGTCTTGGAAACCTCATATCACAATGGTTGCTAGGGCGGCCTCAAAGAAGCTGGGAGTTCTGTTTAGACTGCGAGAATTTTTTCCTTCCTCGCAGTTACTCCAATTATACAAGGGTCTCATCCGTCCTTGTATGGAGTACTGCTCTCATATCTGGGGTGGCTCAGGTTTCACCCGTCTTTTGGATAGGGTTGAGTCAAAGGCTAAAAGACTTATAAACTGTCCCGCTCTTTCTAATTCTCTTGATTCTTTATCTTTGCGACGTGATGTTGGTGCCTTGTCACTTTTCTATAGGTACTACAGTGGCAAATGCTCGAGGGAACTATCCACCCGTGTACCTCCACCTTTATGGCGTCCTCGCAGCACAAGGGGTGCAATGTTCGCGCATCAATTTTGCGTGGACATAAGCAACTCCAGTCTTGTCCGCTGTGGTGCCTCTTTCTTTCCTGCCACCTCTGTCTTGTGGAACTCTCTTCCATCTCCTGAATTTCCCACTGCATTTAATCTCAATTTCTTTAAAGCCCGCGTCTGCGCCCACCTGAGAAATTTGCGTTAGGTGGGTACTGTAGGGGTGGTTTTTATTTTCTGGATTTTGTACTCTATTTACTTTCATTTTTATTCTTTTAACACCCCCTCCTTGAATAGGGCTTTGCCCGTGAGTGGTGGTGATGTGTAAAATATATATATATATATATATATATATATATATATATATATATATATATATATATATATATATATATATATATATATATATATATATATATATATATATATATTAAGTTACTATAAATAAAATCCTTATGTCTTTCTTTTTTAATTTTATTTATGCTCAATATGGTTACTGAAAATTATTATCATTTATTATTAAGTGATTAACTGTTTAAATAGATCTTAATTATTACTATTATTATTATTATTATTATTATTATTATTATTATTATTATTATTATTATTATTATTATTATTATAATTACCTAACTTTACAATACATTATTACTGTCAATTTTTTTTATTATTACCATTATCATTATTAATATTAATAATATCTACTCTTAATACTTTGCATACCGTCCAATAAAATTAAACAATGTTGAAAGAAGATCGGCTAACTAGGGTTCAAAGTGAAGCACAATTCAGATAATCTTCTACGTTTATTAATAAAGTAAATTATAAAAAAAATTTCAAATATGGATAATATTGTATCACTAAATTCCATAAATGTATATCATTTATTGCACTAAATTTATATAATGAAACTTAAAATATATATAACAATTTTAAAAACTATATTTATATTATTTGGTCAATGATAGTAATATAAATTGCACTTTTTGAATAAAAGTTTAAAAACTGTTAGTTAATCCAATGATTTAATCGTCAGCAGTAAATATGTATACATATGTTCATGTGCGAAAACTGTAAACTAATAATTAAGCCCGAAACTGACCAAAAGTAACGCGTTACATGTAACGGCGTTACAAGTAACGAGTAACGGTAACGCTTCCAAAGGATTTTAAAATGTAACGATGTAACGGTAACGCTACACCTTTTCTCTCAAGTAACGAGTAACGGTAACGCTACCCAATTTCATGTAACGATGCCCACCTCTGTATATATATATAATATATATACTATATATATATATATATATATATATATATATATATATATATATATATATATATATATATATATATATATATATATATATATATATATATATATATATATATATATATATATATATATATATATATATATATATATATATATATATATATATATATATATATATATATATATATATATATATATATATATATATATATATATATATATATATATATATATATATATATATATATATATATATATATATATATATATATATATATATATATATATATATATATATATATATATATATATATATATATATATATATATATATATATATATATATATATATATATATATATATATATATATATATATATATATATATATATATATATATATATATATATATATATATATATATATATATATATATATATATATATATATATATATTATTATTATTATTGTTATTATTATTTTATTTTTATTTTTTCCTTTACCTCTGGTGGGCAAAGGCCATAGGCCTACCAAATTTCCGCAAGAGAAAGGAGCAAATAGAGATCCTGGTCAGATTAAAGACCGACATGTCCTGAAGCAAAGCGTTTGAAGGTGTGTAAGTCATATGAAATTGGGAAAATAGATGAAGGGAGTGAGTTCCAGAATTTACCACTAGAATACATGTAAAATTGAGCATAGCGGTTAAGTCTGGAGTCAGAGAGTTGGACAAAGAAAGTATGAGACTGTTCAGAAAGACATGTCGCACGAGCTCTTCTCAAAGGAGGAAGCATGCGACGAGAAATTTCTGAAGAGCAGTGTCCGTTATAATAGCGATAGTTTAGAGAAAGTGACGCAACAATTCGACGGGCAGAAAGAGACTGGAGAGAATTAGTGAGAGTATGAGAGTTGTTAAGACGAAAAGTCCTAGACTCCACCTTTTCAAGGAGATCTGTGTGAATGGAAACACTCCAGATGTGTGAGACGTACTCCATACAGGGGCGAACAACACCCCTATAAAGAGCAAGCAACTATGGTTGTGTGAAGAAATTCTGAAGGCTCATCAGAACACACAACTTCTTAGAAGCTTGTAATGTAATGTAATATGATCTTTCTAAGAAAGATCACGAGAAAAAGAAACACCAAGAATATTAAGGCGAGATGAAAGTTTGAATTGTGTGTTTTCTAAGAAGATTCATAGTTGTGTGAAAGATTGTGTCAAGTAGAAAGATGGAGGAATTCAATAGAAGCTTGGAAGCTTTTTGAGGCACTGAAAACATTCATGTTTTCTTTGTCCCAATTTGAAATAAGAGATAGATCAAAGGTTTGTTGCTCCAAGGCTACCCTCCTTGCGTCTATCGGCATATGAGTAGATAGGAAAAGAAGTAACAGAGAGAAGGTCATCAATGAAAAGCAGAAAAAGTGTCCTATAAATTTATTAGTAGATATATAGGATAAACAGTGGCCGTCTACAACAGCTACTATGGAATGACCAGAAAAGGAATCAGAGAGAAGGCCACATAGAGAAGGATATATTACGAAAGAGGAAGTCTTGAAATCAAAGCTATGAGCCAAACTCTAGCGAAAGCTTTCGATATGTCCAGCACGATAACAAAATATTCACCGAAATGACGAAGAACGGAGGACCAAGAGTCTGGGAGAAGGGAAAGAAGATCACCAGTAGAGCGTTTCTTACGAAAGCCACACTTACGATCTGAGTTAAGATTTGAAGAATTGAGATGTTTCCAAATATTCCTGTTAGGGATAGATTCGAAAATTTTAGAAAGAACGTAGGTTAAAGAAATGGGACAGTAGTTAGAGTGTTGATATGGGTCCTCGTTTTTCGCCACATGCTGAGCGCACGTTTCCAGCAAAAAGGGAAGGTTAAAGTAGAAAGACATAGTCCAAATAGTTTTCCAAGGCATTGTGAAAGCTCGAAACTACAAGTTTTGAGAACCACTAGAGGGATATCCGTCAGGACCGTACTCCTTCTTAATGTTAAGCTCCGAGAGAGCAGCAATGGTGTCTTTAGAAGAAATTACAATTTTTGTCATAAATGAGTTGGAGGGGGTTGAAAGAGGAGGAATAGCTCCGGAATCGTCTAAAGTTGAATTAGAGTCAAAAGTTTGATCGAAGAGTTCAGCTTTAGAAAAGGTAAAATAACAATTGTGCCGTTGGAAGATACTAAAGGAGGGAATGAGGAAGAAGCAAAGTTAGAGTTGACATTTTTTGCAAAATACGAGAAAGAGCGTGAGTAAGAGAAACCAGAAAGATTTATTGCATTTTCTGCCGAGAAAGGAGTTTTTAGTGTTACGAAGGATAGATTTTGCACGATTCCGGGATGAAATATAAGTAGCGTGAGTTTCTGGAGTTTGAAGACGATGGTAATCCCTGAAGGCAGCATCCCTGCGGCGGATAGCACGAGAACAAGCAGAGTTAAACCAAGGTTTGTTAGGTTTAGTAGAAGGGAAAGAAAATGGAATGTACGTCTCCATGCCAGAGAGAATCACCCGTAATTCGGTAATGCGTTCTGCACACTCCGTGAGACCCCTTCCACGGAAGCAATAATCATTCCACGGGAAATCAAAGATATACGACCGCAAGTCCGACCAGTTTGCGGCACCGAAGTGACACAAACGTTTCCTTTTAATAGAAGGGGGTCTTTCCTGCGGAAGACTTGAAGAGATAGAAATGGATACAGAGATAAAAAGGTGATCGGAGGAACCCAGAGGAGGAAAGAGTTTAACAGTATAAGGAGAAGGATTAGAAGTTAGAAAAGATCTAGAATGTTGGGTTCATCTCCAAGACGATCATGGATACGAGTAGGGAGCTGCACCAACTTCTCAAGGTTATTTTGCACAGCGAAATAGAAGACGCGTTCACCAGCTGTATCATGAGAACTAGAAGAAAGCCATTGGCTATGGTGAATATTTAAATCACCTAATATGATAATTTCTGAGAAAGGAGAAGAAGAGAGAATGTTTTCTATCTTGGAGTTTAGATAGTAGAAGAATTTAGGAGATATCTGTAGAATTAGGAGATAAATAAGCAGAACAAATAAATTTAGTAGTTGAATTTCAAGAGAGCCAAAACCACAAGATCGAAAATTCGGAAGACTTCAAATTAGAGACACGAGAACAAAGGACATCGTTGCGCACGTATGCACAACATCCGCCTTTGGCTGGAAATTGAAGATAGAGACAGTAGAAGGAAACAGTATAGTGTTTGCTAAGAGAACGCTCAAACATCCAAGTTACGGACAAGAATAAGAGATGAGGTCTAGAAGAAGAAGAGTGATGTTCATCAAAGTGGAAATTGGATTGAAGACCGAGAATGTTTCAGAAATTAATGATAAAAACAGACAGTGCATCTGGAACAGCAGGATGCAAATTCCTCATGGCACCAGCCCCATCATCAGAAGCCACCAACTCCCAAGTGGTGATGGTGTGAACGGATGGATGAGGGGTTATCTTTGGAAACTACTCTTCTTGAATTTTCCTGGGCTACTAATGTTGATGCCATTATCATTTTTTTCTTATTTAAAGGATGAGTGTTTGTAATAGTGTTTTACTGTGTATAAAAGGAGAGCCTACTCCGTGTAGAAGAAAGTGCAGATGAACGCGAAAAGGAGCGTACTATTGGGCACCAGGATGAGATGGGTAGTATCCTTAAAACATCCGATATACCCAATGGGGGATAATCTCATCGCCTCGGGAGAGCTAATTCCCTCCACCACTATATATATATATATATATATATATATATATATATATATATATATATATATATATATATATATATATATATATATATATATATATATATATATATATATATATATATATATATATATTATATATATATATTTAAATTCCGGTGGGCAAAGACCAGAGGCCTACTAAAATCTGTTCAAATTAAAGGCCGACATGTCCCAACACACGGTGTTTGAAAGTGTGTAAGTCAAAGGAAGTTGCAAAAAGATGAAGGGAGTGTGTTCCAGACTTTGCCACCAATAACTTTGTCCGTGAGTGGTGGTGAACTGTAAAAAAAATTAGCATAGTGGTTAAGTCTGGAGTCAGAGAGTTGGACAAAGAAAGGATGAGACTGTGTAGAAAGGCGTTTCGCAAGGTCTCTTCTAAATGGATGAGGTATGCGACGAGAGAGTTCAGAAGAGCATAAACCATTCAAATAGCGATACTATAGAGAGAGTGATGCAACAGCTCGACTGGCAGAAAGAGATTGGAGAGAATTAGTGAGAGCGAGAGGGTTGATAAGATGAAAAGCGCTGGACTTCCCCTTGTCAAGGAGAGCTGTATGAGTGGAACCACCCCAGAACCAGGCGTACTCCATACAAGGGCGAACAACTTCTCTATAAAGAGAAAGCGACTGAGATGTCTTGAACAAATTCTGAAGGAGCCTCAGAACACCAAACGTCTTAGAAGCTTGCTTAGAAAGAGAAGTAATGAGAACTTTCTAAGAAAGATCACAAGAAAAAGAAACACCAAGAATATTAAGAAGAGATGAAGGTTTGAGTTGAGTGTTTTCAATTAAGATATCATAATTGTGTGGAAGGTTATGTCAAGTAGAGAGGGAGATATTGAATTTTGGAGGCACTGAAAACTACCATGTTTTCTTTGCCACAATATGAAATACGAGATACATCAATGGTTTGAAGGGGCGTCTTTCAAAAGGTAAAGTCATAGGCATACGAGTGGATTGAAGATGAAGTAACAGAGAGAAGGTCATTAGTGAAAAGCAGAAAAAGTGTTTGGGAAAGGAGAGATCCTTGAGAAACACCACTATTAACAAATTTAAAGGATGAACGGTGGACTTCGACAGCATCAGCTATAGAAAGATCGGAAAGAATGCTACAGAGAGAAGGACAGATTCCGAAAGAGGGAAGTTTGGAAATCAAAGCCTTGTGCCAGCTTTCGATATGTCTATGACGACAGTAAAAGATTAACCGAAGGAACAAGAGTCAGAGAAAAGGGAAAGAAGATCACCAGTAGAGCGTTTCTTACGAAAGCCACTCTATCGAACAGAGATAAGGTTTGAAGAATTGAGATGTTTCCAAATATTCCTTTTAAGGATAGATTCGAAAACTTTAAAAAGAACTGATTTTAAAGAAATGAGACGGTAGTTGGAAGATTGAAATGGGTTTCCTTTCTTCAGCACAGGATGAATTAGAGTACATTTCCAACAAAAAGGGAAGGTTGAATTAGAAAGCCATAAGCGAAAAAGTTTACCAAGGCAGAGTTCAAGCTTAGAAACTCAAGTTTTGAGAACCACTGAAGGAATACCATCAGGACCGAACTCCCTCTTAGTTTTAAGCTCAGAGAGAGCGGAAATGAAGTCTTTAGAAGAAATTACAATTTTAGGTATAAATGAGTTGGAGGGAGTTAAAGGAGTAGGAACATCTCCGAAATCGTCTAAGGTGGAATTTGAAGCAAAAGTTTGAAAGAAGATTTCAGCTTAGGAGGGAGTCAAAACGTCAGTTGTAACGTCAGAAGATACTAGAGGAGGGAAAGAGGAAAAAGCAAGGCTAGAGTTGACATATTTTTCAAAATGCCTGAAAAGAGAGAGGAAGAAGAACCAGAAAGATTATTGCATTTTCTACAGAGAAGTGAGTTTTGGGAGTTGGAATTAATAAGTCATGCAAATTTCCGAGATGAAATATAAGTTGAATGAATTTCTGGAGTTTGAAAAGGACGCTAATCCCAGAAGGTAGCGTCCATGCGGCGTACATCATGAGAACAAGCAGAGTTAAGCCAAGGTTTATTAGGTTTCATTGAAGAGATTCGATTCGGATTCGGGAAATTCAAATATGACTGGATTCTGATTCAAAGGCTCCGTATTCGAAGGCCTGGAGAAATGGCATCCAAATAATGCCCCTCATCTACCTCTCACCCTATCATAACTTGGGAGTTGACTGTCTCCGATATTGGGAATGGTTCCGCCGAGAACTCTCTTCCGGCTTTCTGCAACATTCTCGGTCTTTTTTCTAATTTTATCTTTTTCGAACACCACGTCTCATCTTCTGAACCTTATCTCTTGTTCTTAACCAAAACTCAGGTGCTTGGGTGCACTGACAGAAAACTTTATTCTGTTACATCCTACTGTCTCTATCATCAATTTTCAGCCAAAGGAGGACGTTTCACACATTTGAGCAACGATGTTGCTTGTTCTCATGTCTCTAATTAGGAGTCTTTTGAATTCAAAACTTTATTGCTTAAGCTCTCTTGTAATTTTACTACTAATTTATTAGTTCTGTTTAATTATCTCCTAATTCTCCTGACAATGAAAAAATTCTTCGATTTTTTAAATTCCAAAGTAGGCACATTCTTTCTTTTTTGTCCATTCTTCACGATCCAGTTGCTGAACTCGCATCCGACTTTTCTATCCAGAACAACCTTGAGAAGTTGGTGAAACTCCCTACCCGTATCTCTTACAGCCTTGGTGACGAACCCAACATACTTCATCTTTTCTTAGCCCCTTTTTTTATTCTCCTTACACTGTTAAACTCTTTCCTCCTCTTGGTTCATCCGATCACCTTCATATCTCCGTTTCTTTTTCTATCTCTTCAAGTCTTCCTGTGCTGCTAACTTGTTTGACTTGCGGTTGTACTTTTCTCTGATTTCCCATGGAATGATTACTGCTTCCGTGGGATGGGTCCCTGTGAATGTGGAGAATGCATTACCGAGGTGATTCTCTCTTGCGTGGAGGCATACAGTCCATATTCTTTCCCTTCAACTAAACCTAACAAACCTTTGTTTAACTCTGTTTGTTTTCGTGCTATCCACCGCAGTTAAATTACCTTCAGGGATTACCGTCGTCTTCAAACTCAAGAAAATCATGCAACTTATATTTCATCTCGGAATCGTTCAAAATCTATTCTTCATGACAAAAAAAAACTATTTTCTCTGTCATAAATGCAATAATGTATCTACTTTCTCTTCTTCTCACCCTTTCTGGCATTTTGCAAAAAATATCAACTCTAACTTTTGCTTCTCCGTTTCTGCCACCTCTAGTACCTTCTGATAGCACAACTTCCTTTTTATCTTCTATTAAGGCTCAAACTTTTGCCTCTAACTCTTTTTTAGACAATTTCGGAGCTATTTCTCTAAAGATGTCATTTCTGCTTTATCTGACATTGTATCCGGCCTTCGCAAACTATTTCTTCACAGTATCTCTACTTTTACCTTCTTTTCTTGCTGGAAACTTGCGCTCATTCAGCCTGTGTCAAATCTTTCACTTATCGTCCTGTTTCTTTAGACTCCGTTCTTTCTAAAGTTTTAGAATCTGTCCTTAATAAAAAGATTTGGAAACATCTTAAATCTTCTAATATTATCTCTCATCGCCAGTATGGCTTACGTAAAAACGCTCTGCTGGTGATTTCTTTTCCTTATTTCTGACTTTTGATCCTTCGACATTCTGTGTTTCGGTGAATATTTCTCTGTGGCGCTAGACATTTCGAAATTTCCAAGTTTCCCTCTTTAGGAATATATCATTATCTCTATGACTTTCTCTCAGATTTCCTTTCTGGTCGTTATAATTGCTGTTGTACACGGCCACTGTTCTTCTTTTAAATCTATAAGTAGTGGTGTTCCTCTGAGATCCGTAATATCCCCAACCCTTTTTGTGCTTTTCATAAATGGCCATCTCTCTTTTACTTCATCATCTATACACTCCTCTGCTGATCACTACATCACTTTGAAAGACCTCCCTCCCAACATCAGTTAATTGGCGCAAGAAAGGTGACCTTGGAGCAACAAACCTCTGATCGTTCTCATATTTCAAATTTTGACAGAGAAAACTTGATCGTTTTCAATGTCTCCAAAATTTAATTCCTCCATCTTTCTACTAGACACAACCTCCACAAAACTATGACATCTTCATCGAAAACATTGGACTCAAACCTTTATCTGTTTTCAATATTATCGGTGGTTTTTTCTCTCGTAATCTTTCTTGGAAAGATCCCATTACTTCTCTTTCTAAACAAATTTCTAAGAGGTTGAGTGTTCTGAGGCGCATTTTAGATTTTTTACGCAACCCCAGTTGTTTTCTCTCTATAGGGGTGTTATCACGATTTTGTCATCCATGAACTGAAAGAACTAAACCAAGAAAAATGTTTACGGTACTTTAGTTGGTTTAGTTCTTTCGTTGATGCAAATGGAATTGAGACGTTGGATTGGGAATTGCATCTAAGTTTGAAGGAAACATTTTAAAAATCTTTTTTAACTATGCAGAAATGCCTTATCTGTCACTTTACTCATATGCATCAGACAATAGAGCGTTTTATGATTTTTGAAACATTAGATATATTCAGGATTATATTTAATGTCTGATGGAAGGAAAAAGGTTTCTCTACCAATATTTAAATAAAGAGCTTCTTTATTTAACATAAAAATCTGAAATAATTATAAGTAATAAAATAATTGCAACAACAAGATCAATAACTTTATTACCTTAATATATTTATTCACGTCGTCAATCTCTCCGAAATCTTGAAGTTCTGTCGTCAATTCCTGTATTCTTGATAAAGTCTTATTTACTTCCGATGTTTTTTCGCTTAAAGCTTCCTCAAACGACTGCTTATAATCTAATCTTCTAAAGACTATATATATATATATATATATATATATATATATATATATATATATATATATATATATATATATATATATATATATATATATATAAGCATTAGGATAGCAATATTAACGCCCGGACACACCGGGGTGAGACCCTAGAATGTCACCTTAGGGGCCGGGATGAGGTCCCAGGGGCCCCCCTATTGTCGTATTTGGCATCCCCTCCCCAAAATGGAAACTTAATATTTTGGTGTAGCTTACGTCTGTGTTCTACCTCCACGGGATTTCCATTTCAATGTTTTACCAGGAATATATGTTCACATTATGCAGAACATGTGCTAAAGAAGGTATGAATGGTCAGTGTCCTCGCAATGGAAGGCAAACTCAAATTGGTAGTGAATAAAGGGTACAGGATCTTGAAAATCTTTGAAGTATGGAAGTGGGAGGGGAAGGGTGTGGGGAAGTGAGGGGGAGAGGAGGAAGGTCATATGGAACGATATATAGGATGCGGGGCCCCCTTGGACATCCTTCCCTCTGGGGTGACCCCTTGTGGTTTCACCCTGGCTGCCTGGGAAAAAATCATTACCCTACTACTATATATATATATATATATATATATATATATATATATATATATATATATATATATATATATATATATATATATATATATATATATATATATATATATATATATGTTAAATTAACTGTTGTTTGGAGGGGCGTCTTTGAAACTGAAGTAGTGAATTGTGAAATCATCAGCATAGGAGTTGATAGGTGATAGAGAGTAATAGAGAGAAATAATAATAATAGGTAATTAAATAAATAATAATAAAAAATAAGAATTAATAAGAATTAATTAATTAATTAATTAATAAGAATTAATAAGAAATAAGTAATAGAGAGAAGGTCATTATTGAAAAGTAGAAAAAAAGTTTGGGATAGCACAGATCTATTTATAAATTTGACGGAAGAACGGAGGTCGTTTACTACAGCTGCTATAGAACCACCGGAAAGGAAATTAGAGAGAAGGATAGATACCGAAGAGGGAAATTATGGAAAATCAAAGCTTTCTGCCAGACTCTATCGAAATCTTTCGATATATCCAGCGCGACAGCAGGAAAAGTGTTGGGGATAGGACAGATCCTTCAAGAATACCACTATTAATTGATTTAAAGGAAGAACGATGGCCGTCTACAATAGGTGCAATAGAATGACCAGAAAGGATAGATTCCAAAAGAGAGAACTTTAGAATTCAAAGCTTTGTGTCAGTCTCTGTCTAAAGCTTTCGATATGTCTAGCGTCACAGCGAAAGATTCACAGAAACCCCGACGAGCAGAGTACCGAGAATCAGAGAGAAGGGAAAGATCATCACCAGTAGAGCGTTCTTTACGAAAGCCGTACTGGCGATCAAAGATAAGAATAGAAGTATTGAGGTATTTCCAAATCTTCATTTTTAGGATAGATTCGAAAGCTTCAGACAGAACGGAGGTTAAAGAAATAAAACGATAGTGAAAGGGTTGAGAGTGATCCCAATGCTTCATTACTGGCTGAATGAGCTCACGTTTTCAGCAAGAAGGGAAGATCGACGTTGAAAGACAGAGATGAAATAATTTACCAAGGCAGGGTGCAAGCTCGGAAGCACAAGTTTTGAGAACCGTAGGAGGAATACCGTTAGGGTGGTACGCCTTCTTAGTATTAAGCTCAGAGAGAGCAGAAAGGACATTTTTTTAAGAATTTACAATATTAGGCATAAATGAATTAGACAGTTGAAGGAGAAGGAATAGCTCCGAAACCATCAAAGGCAAAGTTAGAGGCAAAAGCTTGAATGAAGAGTTCAGCTTTAATAGAAGGTAAAACGGCAGTTATGACGTCTAAAGATATATATATATATATATATATATATATATATATATATATATATATATATATATATATATATATATATATATATATATATATATATATATATATATATATATATATATATATATATATATATATATATATATATATATATATATATATATATATATATATATATATATATATATATATATATATATATATATATATATATATATATATATATATATATATATATTAGAGGTGGACCGGATATCCGTATCCGCATCCGTAACTGCGGATATCCGGATCATTTTTTCAATATCCGCAATTGGATATCCGCAACCGTATTCTCATCCGCGGATAGTAAAAAATTACTATCCTGTCCACCTCTAATATATATATATATATATATATATATATATATATATATATATATATATATATATATATATATATATATATATATATATTATATATATATATATATATATATATATATATATATATATATATATTGCAGTTTTCTCCCAATATACATCAGTTTCCCTGGTAATTTAAATTGTAATCAAAGAAAATTGTTTAAGTTAAAAGAAGTACTTGGAAACTATCATTCGGGGATGACGTAGGGAAGGAGAAATAATTTAAGGGAAGTTATGAACTAGTGCATCCTTTTTTCGGCTACTTTTAGAAATATTTTCGTAATTTGGTAGCACAAAGGTTATGTATAATTAAATGCTGAAAAAAAATTCAGGATCATTTTATTTGTAATAAAATATCAAAACTTTTTAATATTTATATTTTTAACATTAATAATCAGAACTAAGTTACTAATTTTTAAAAGATTATCAATTTCCATAGTGTTTACCCTCCCCTAATTTCTTTTCTCCTTCCGATCTTTCTTGTAACAGATTTGAAGTGATTTCAGTAATCATTAAACGGTGACGTGTAATAGAGACTTTTTCTTTTAAAGTTTATAAATAATTCAGAAATTGCAAATCTGTTAATACTTGTAGTTCTAAATTTAATAAGATAAATTTCAATTTGATTAACTTTTGAATTATGGCTCCAAAACAAAGTGAAGTGTGGAAATACTTTGAAAATATATCTAAAGATCTTGCCCGTTGCAAAGTTTGTCAAGGAAATTTTTCTCGGAGAGGCCGCGGCATAAGCAGTTTGCGAACACATTTGCAGTACAAGCACTAAGTAAAATACAAAGAGCTTAAAGAAAAAGAAAAGGAAAAAAGTTGGCAAATTCAACAGCAGGAATAGGTAGCTTCAACATCATCAGCAGCCTCATTGGGTTTTGAAGAAAAAACTAAGCAACAAACAATTATTAAAAGTTTAGGAAATATGAAAAAATGGGATAAAAATGATAGCAAATCAAAATCAATGGATAATAAAATTGCTGAAATGATAGTTTTAGATGATTTGCCATTCACTCATGTAGAAGATTTAGGCTTTCAAAGATTGATGGAAGAAGCTTCACCACAGTTTGTGCTAAAGCAAAGAAAGTTTTACAGAGACTTGATATGTGAGGAAATGTATTCGTCGGTAGCAAGCTAAATAGAATCAACTGTATCATCCCTAATTAAGACGTGCAATGGATCATGTACAATTAATGATTGGTCTGACAGCACATCTGGAGTTTCTCTTTTATACCTCACGTATCATGCAATCGATAAAAACTTTCAAAGGCAAAACTTTGTATTGAATGCAGAACCTCTTTCTGAGCGCCATACAGGCGACTATCTTGAAACTGTTTTTGAAAAGATGCTGACAAAATGGAAGATTTCATTAAATGAAGTGCACTGCGTAGTCAGGGATTCGGGCACAAATATAAAAAAAAGCACTTTCTCTGGCAAGAGTGAAAAATGTAGATTGCTTTGCACACCAAACTCAGATAGTAGTTAAAAATTCCATTTATGAGTCAAAAATGTGTATCCGATTTAATAACCAAATGTAGGTTAATTGCTACGCATTTCAATCACTCCGTTGAAGCCCAAAATGAGCTAAAGAAAATACAAAAAAGATTAAATGTTCGTCCACTTTCTGTTACGCAAGATATTCAAACACGTTGGAATAGTAGTTTGTATATGCTTGAGAGGAAGAGCGAAATTAATGAGGCCATTTGCCTTTATGCTTCAAGCAGCACAAAAATAAAGCCTCTAACAGCTGACGAAAATGACATTTTAAATAATTGTATTAATATCCTTAAGCCTTTTGAAGAATTAACAAAGACTTTAAGTTCAGCTGAATAATGTTTGTCAGTTGTGATACCACTTGTTTCAACATTGAAAGTTGTGTTAACAAATGTTATTAAATCTAAGGGAGTTTCAAGGATGACTGAAACATTAATGAAGGAGATGAACGACAGATTTGAAAACCTGGAAAATGATGATGCTTATACAATTGCAACCTTTTTAGATCCTAGGTACAAAAAAATTTTTTTTAAACCACTTGTTTCTCAGAATGTTAAAATCAAATTAGGATGCTTATGCGATGAGATGATAGAAACAGCTAAAATAACGCCTTTCAAGAAAAAGCAAAAGCTGTCAGATACAAAAGAAACAAAATCTTTTAGCTTAAGCATTGCTAAATCAATGAAAGATCTTCTAGCTTCCAGCAGCGATGAAGAATCACAGTCAGAAGTGTCAAAGGATACAATATCGATTATTGAAAATTATCTGAAACTCCCACGTTTGGAGGCAGATAAAGACCAACTGGTTTGGTGGAGAGATAATTGCAAAAGTTTCCCTTTTCTTCCTGAGCTGGCAAGGACTTATTTAGCATGTCCTTCAACTAGTGTTGCTAGTGAGCGTCTTTTCAGTGGAGCAGGCCTCATTTACGACGAAAAGCGAACCAAACTTTCACCTGAAAGAGCCCAAAAGCTTTTATTTCTAAAAAATAACTTACCAATTATTAACTTCAAATGGAATATGTGAAACTGTGAAGTGTGAAGGTAATACTGAATTACTGGCTATATATATATATATATATATATATATATATATATATATATATATATATATATATATTATATATATATATATATATATATATATATATATATATATATATATATATATATATATATATATATATATATGACCATTTTCCAAATGGGTGGAGGTTGGTGGGGTGTTCAAGAGTTGGGTCCCCGTCCCACACCCTGGTAACATAGATTCTGGATATTATATTTAAAATTCCAAGAATCTATGGCAAAAACTCTTAAAAAATTAAACTATCCGCATCTCTGCGGATATCCGCATCCGCGGATAGTAAAAAAATTACTATCCGGTCCACCTCTATATATATATATATATATATATATATATATATATATATATATATATATATATATATATATATATATATATATATATATATATATATATATATATATATATATATATATATATATTTCTTTTTTTTTTTTTTCTTAATTAAAACCAAGGTTATCCAGTGCACAATAATAGATTGCACTTTATTAATATTTATCATTGAACACAAACAATATGCAACAAGCTTTCGCTCCTTATTAGGAGCCTCTTTCAGGTTGAAATGATGTGGCTGCTTAGTTGGAGGTTTCACATGTCGTCCAATACTATGGTTGGTTGTTGATTAGACTTTTGTAATAAAGTGAATGGAGCATCATGGCGTTTTGCAATTGATCTATTTTATAGTCTCCTGTGATCTGGTTATAGTTAAGGATATTATTTATGCAGAAGGATTCAGCTATATTTGTTTTCTTAAAATTATTTATAGTCCTTAAACCCCCAAAATCTCCTAACCCCAACCCTCCCTGCATATACCACATCCCCTGCTCAAACTGTAATTAAAATACATAGGCGATACTATAAACTTTAAAAGAAGACAATATCAACACCAACATGATCTAAATATAGATAATCAAAACTCCGTCCTCACCCAACATAGACAAAACAAAAACCATCTCATAAACCTCAATCATAGTGGCATCATAAAAAACATAAATAATTATAACAAAAGAAAAATATCTGAATCCTTCTGCATAAATAATATCCTTAACTATAACCAGATCACAGGAGACTATAAAATAGATCAATTGCAAAAAGCCATGATGCTCCATTCACTTTATTACAAAAGTCTAATCAACAACCAACCATAGTATTGGACGACATGTGAAACCTCCAACTAAGCAGCCACATCATTTCAACCTGAAAGAGGCTAATAATAAGGAGCGAAAGCTTGTTGCATACGTTGATTGTGTTCAATGATAAATATTAATAAAGTGTAATCTATTATTGTGCACTGGATAACCTTGGGTTTATTAAAAAATAATAAATAAAAAAATAAAATTATTACTAAATTATATATATATATATATATATATATATATATATATATATATATATATATATATATATATATATATATATATATATATATATATATATATATATATATATATATATATATATATATATATATAATTTTGGAAAAGAAATCAAAATAATGTCTTATATTAAAAAGTATTTTTGAATTTAAAACGTCTTTTCCATTAAGTAATAGTTTAGAAATCTGAAAAACTTTTAAGTTCTGAGAATTTTCTCTTACTTAAACATCCATTCTCTTTTCTGACGCTAATTTCTCTATTCTAAAAAGTATCCTACTGTATGAAGTAATGCCATTACCTACAGACAATATATTCCGCTTAACACGCACGCACACACACACACGTATATATATATATATATATATATATATATATATATATATATATATATATATATATATATATATATATATATATATATATATATATATATATATATATATATATCATTTACTCCTGCTAATGAGGATTCGAACCCTTACCTCTAAGATGGTAAGCCATTTCGTTAACCACTACACCACTGATGGTACAAAAAGGAATCACGTTGGAACTGCTACTGGTCAACCGCCATGTGATACAACTCCAAAGGACTCCTCCGACCACACTCGGGCGTAGGGTTAACAATTACAATGGACATTGCTCTTCTGAACTCTCACGTCGCATACCTCCTCCATTGAGAAGGTCTCGTGCGACACGACATTCTACACAGTCTAATCCTTTCTCCGTCCAACTCTCTGACCCCAGACTTAACCGCTATGCTCACTCTTACATGTACTCTACTGGTAAAGTCTGGAACACACTCCCTTTATCTGTTTTCCCAACATCCTTCGACTTGCACACCTTTAAACGCCGTGCATCGAGTCACGTCGGCCATTAGCGACCTGATTCAGAATACTCCCTAAGTCTGGTGGATATTGGTAGGCCTGTGGCCTTTGCCCACCAGAGGAGACATAAAATATATATATATATATATATATATATATATATATATATATATATATATATATATATATATATATATATATATATATATATATATATAGTTGAAATAGGTCTGTTCCTAGGGAACCTTAATTTAATAATTGCTAGCTATATATATATATATATATATATATATATATATATATATATATATATATATATATATATATATATATATATATATATATATATATATATATATATATATATATATATATATATATATATATATATATATATATATATATATATATATATATATATATATATATATATATATATATATATATATATATATATATATATATATATATATATATATATATATATATATATATATATATATATATATATATATATATATATATATATATATATATATATATATATATATATATATATATATATATATATATATATATATATATATATATATATATATATATATATATATATATATATATATATATATATATATATATATATATATATATATATATATATATATATATATATATATATATATATGCTTTTTTTACAGTTTTCACCACCATTCGCTCACATTTTTCAAGAAGGGGTTGTTAAAGTAAGAAAATAATAATAATAATAATAATAATAATAATAATAATAATAATAATAATAATAATAATAATAATAATAATAATAATAATAATAATAACAATAATAATAAAAAACGCACACATGTCCCACCTAACGCAAATTTTTTAGATTATCACAGACCTATGCTTTAAAGTAACAGAGATTAAATTCTGCAGGAAATGCAGAGGTGCTTTATCTGCATGTACAAATAAGGCACCTTTTGAGCTTCGAGGTGGAGATATACGAACGCTCAGTTCATGCGAGCCTTTGCCGATGTGGTACCTATAGAAAAGAAACAAAACACCAGCGTCCACTCCCAATGATAATGGGTCAAGTGAATGGGAAAGAGCGGAACAGTTTATAAGTCTTTTGGCCAAAACAGAATTCCCAGCTTTTTTGAGGTAGTCTTATCAGCCATTCTGATTTGAAGTTTTCAATACATTTTTTTGTTTATGTGAAAGTCAAGGATGTTTATATTGACAACAAGGGATTAGAAAGCCATGAAAAAATTGAAAAGTTAGGAGGCGTTTTTAAAGAGATTAATACTAGTATATATGGTTGAATTTCAGAAGGCTTAGCGCCCACTAGGAAATTTTATCCAGATCAACAAGAATGGAATCAGAAAGATTAAGATGAAAAGGAAGGAGCATATTTGAAAAGAATAGAAGAATGGAGGGTCGAGTTATCGGCAAAAAAATGGACAGGGTGAGAAGAACAATAATAAAAAGTTTTATATTAATAGAGTAGGGAACAAAATAGAACCCTAAGCAACACCACTACTAACAGGAAAGGAGAAAGAATTCGCATCATCAACAACAGCCGAAATTAAACGATTAGAAAGAAAACTAAGCATAAGTAAGTAAAGAGAAGGATTGGAGCTTGGAAAGCAGTGACGCATGCTGTAAACGTTCAAATGCCTTCATTATGTCAAGTGCCACCTCACAAGACTCCCCATAGTTCTGAAAGCAGAAGACTATAAATCTGTCAGATATAAAAGTATATCACCAGTAGACCTCGAGCGACATACTTATGATAAGAAAGAAGGAAACAGGATTAAAGATGATCCATAAATGGGAGTTGAGATCGATTTCAAAGATCTTAGACAGAATACAAGTGAGAGCTATAGGGCGATAGTTAGAAGGATCAGAGCGGCTATCTTTTATTCCGGATAGGTTGGACAAATGCGAACTTCCAACACTGGGGGAAGGTACTAGTACTGAGGCAAAGAGAAAAAAATTGAACGAGGGAAGGAGCCAAGTCAGAAACACACTCCCTTAAAACTCGGGAATGAATGCCATCCGGACCCCTCGTCTTCCTAAAGTTCATAGATTTCAGAAGCCCGTGCACCTGATCAAATGTAATTTCAAATAAAAGCATGGGGCATCTGAGAGAAGAATAAGGAGGATTGTCGGAGTCTTCCAGGGTTGAATTAGAGGAGAACGGAGGGTCAATGAGATTAGTGTTTTTAGTTGGTATATTAGCAAAAACAACCATCAGAGCGAATATGATGGAGAAAGGAAAATTTACACAAGTTGTTAGAGATGTTTTTTGGCAAAGAGTCAGAGATATTTATCGGTAGGAGAGCTTAGGAGATAAGCGCACTTTCGTTTAATGAAAGTCACCTTTGCTTGTCGAAGTGTATCCCTGCAACGATTTTACGAGCTTGGAGAAAATTAGCGAGAGTGATACGATAACGAGAATTTTTCCACTCCCAATACGCAATATCTCTAGCTTGAATGACACTAGAGCAAACACTATCGAATCATGTATTTTGAGGAAAGAAAGATTTAGAAGATAGAATGAACATACTTTTTACATCAACGATCATATTCTCCATCATATTGGCAGAAGCACAAACATTTTCAGAGAAAAGCAATCACTCCAGTGATAGTTAGCGTAGAAACAACATAAGGCCACCCCGTCAAACGGATCAAAGTGCCAGAAGATACGTTTAGTGTATGATGGAGCAGTTGTAGAGAAAGTATGAACATTAAGAGAAAATAACTTTACAGTTAGAATTACCAATTGTAGCGAAGACTGCTTATTATATAGAGACAGACTAGTAGTGCAGCGTAAGTCAAGGGTGTTCAAAAATTGGTTGGGACGATCCGGAATGTGTGCAAGTTCTTTAACCAGTTGCTCAAGATCATAGAGGATGCTGAATGATTCGACCTTGTTTCCTCCTGGATCAGTATGAGAGGAACCCAGCCCAGTTTTGTTCACGTTGAAATCTTCTTAAAAGAGGACTTCAATATTTGAATGTGAAGATGTAACAGGTATGTGGGAAATAGTTAGATACTCAAAAAAAGGTAAAAAATCTGTTCTTTTGGAGAACAGTAGCAGAAGCACAAGATTATTGTAGTAGTAGAAAGGAAGATTTTATGTCACAGAACATCGAAATAATTTAGAGTTAGATATATTTAAAAAAGTTAGAGAGTGAATTCTTAGATATCTGGATCTCAGACAGGAACAAAGAGTTAGAATGAGAGTTAGAGAGATGGTATTCCATGGATGCTAAATTATATCGTAAGCCACGGATATTGATAAAGTGTACAGAAAACTCAGGCTTGGGGACACCCTCCATTCTACACACACACATACATACATACAATCACTTAAAATAAACAATAAATAAATAAATAAATAAAAAAGAGTAAAATAGTAAAATTGAATTAATAACTACATTAAAAACATATATTTAGAAAGTTAAATTACTTAAATCAAAAACTTTTAACTGAAAAAACTAAAACATATTCTGACTCTTATAAACACAACCTACATAGTAACTTGTTTACGATAAAATCTTCACCCCTCCCATATATATATATATATATATATATATATATATATATATATATATATATATATATATATATATATATATATATATATATATATATATATATATATAAGGAGGAGGTATATACAAAAGAGAAAAGAGGAAGAAAACCCACTCAGAACCCGAGCCTAACGAACATTTCTCAGGTAGGGCAGATGGAAGACTTGAAGAGAGGAAGAATAAATGCAGGAGGAAAAATGGATGATGGTAGAGAGTTCCACAGAACAGAGGTGGCTGGAAAGAAGGAAGTACCACAACGGGCATGCCTGAGGCATTCAACATCCATGCAAAATTGGTGCGAAATTGGTACAAAGAGGGCGACGCATTGGAGGTGGAATTCGAAAGGAAAATTCTCTCGAGTACTTGCCATTGTTGTACCTATAGAAAAGAGATAGTTTGCCAGCGTCACGTCTCAGAAATAGATGATCATGAGAGATTGAAAGTTGAAGATAGTTTAATAATTATAATCTTTTAGCCTTGGACTCAACCCTATCCAGAAGAGTGGAGGAACCGAAACCACCCCCAAATGTGAGAACAGTACTCCATACAAGGGCGAATAAGACCTTATATAATTTGAGTAACTGCTCGGAAGAAAAAAAAATCCCGCAACCTTGATAGTGCTTCCAGTTTCTTAGAGGCCGACTTAGCAACCATTGTGATATGTGGTTTCCAAAATAATTTATTGTTTATGTTTAGACTAAGAATGTTAATGTTATTTATAGGTGAGACGGGAGAACCATCGAAGAAGACATGAAAGTTTTGAGGTATTTTTGAGAGGGAGATGTGAGGAAGTTGAGCTTTTAAAAAGTTGAATTTCACAAGGTTGCCATGATCCCCACCGGGAAATCTTATTCAGATCAGTAAGAAATGAATTGGAAAGTTGAAGAAGAGAAGCAAAAGAGGGAGCAGATTTGAAGTGAATAGAAGAATGGAGAGTTGAGTCATCAACATAGGAGTGAACAGAGTTAGAAATGAAGTTGAATAGATCGTTAATGAAAAATAAGAAACAAGTTGGAGATAAAACAGAAATCTGAGGAACACCACAGTTGACAAGAGGGGATGAAGAGGTCGCTCCATCTACAAGTGCTGAAATGAAACGATCTGAGAGAAATCTAAATAAGAGTAAGCAAAAGAAAGAGGAAACCTAAATGAAGGGAGCTTAGAGAGCAGCGATGCATGCCATAACCAGTCAAAAGCCTTGGAAGTCAAGCGCCACCACACAAGACTCCCTGAAGTCCCTAAGGGCAGAAACCCATAAATCAGTGAGATAGGAAAGTATGTCACCAGTTGATCTCGAACCTCGAAAGCCATACTGGTGATCAGAGAGAAGAGAATAAGACTCCAAATAATTCAGGAAATGAGAGTTGAGGAGAGTTTCAAAAATTTTAGACAGAACACAAGTGAGAGCTATAGGTCCATAGTTGAAGGGGTCAGAGAAGCTACTTTTTTGGGATCGGCTGAACATATTCGCCGATTCGCAATTAGTATCAAGGCATAGAGAGTAGGGCTGAACGATGATAAGCGCTAACTCGGAAGCACTCTCCCTCAGAACACGATTTGGGAGGTAATCCAGGCCATCCAGGCCACTGGCCTTCCTGATGTTCATAGATTTCACGATCCGATGAACCCGATCATGAGTAATCAGAGGTAGAGACATGGAACACCTGAGAGGAGGAGTAGGTGGAGGGGGGCCAGAATTGAGCAGGTGGAATTAGATGAGGGAGGGAGTATTAGCTACAGAATCATCAAAGCGAATAACAAAAGGAAAGGCAGATTTACAGAAGTTTGTATTGATATTTTTCCCAAGGGGACATAAATTTTTATCAGAAGGAGAACCATGGAGGTCAACGTACTTTCTTTTAGTGAAAGTACGCTTAGTCCGTCGAATAACATCTCTGCAACGATTCTGAGATGAATGAAAATTAACAAGAGTGATAGGAGAAGGAGAGTTTTTCCTTTTTAGTACAGATCGGAGCGTGCCCCGAACCAAAGCAGGATTCATTCCAATGATAGTTAGCAAAGAAGCGACGCATAGCCTTCTAAATAGTTCTCCTGAAGTGCAAGAAAATATGTTTAGGTCATGGTGGAGTTGTTGGAGAGTAGGCATTATAACCAAGAGCTATAAGATTATGGTCAGAGTTACCGGTAGGAGGGAAAATGGTGTATTTATATCTAGAAGTGGTGAAGCATAAATCATGTGTGTTCAAAAACAGGTTAGGGCCCATTCGAATATTTGTGGGTTTCCTATTAAACTGCTCCAGGTTGTTGAGAATGCTAAATGATTTGGCTTCCTTCCCACCAGTATTAGCATGAGAGGAGCCGAACCACTCAGTGGAGTGTACGTTGAAATGTCCGCCTCCCCTAAATAGAGGATTTCAGCACTTGAATGAGAAGTAACAGTCTCATGAGAAGTAGTAAGATTTTGAAAAAGAACTGGAAAATCTGTTCCGTTAAGGGAGCAGTAGTAGCAACACAAGATAATTGTAGTAGTAGAAAGAGATTTTAAGCCATAAAAGATAGAAATTCGGAGATTCAAGATATACGAGACGTGTCACAGGAGTGTTAATATTAATATAGTCACAGACCTCACCATTCACTCGGAAAATGTGAAAAAAGTTGTAGTTAGAGACAATAAGGTTTTTAGCGAAAGAATTCCTGTCTAGTTGGGTCTCAAACAGAACCAAAACGTTATAACGTGAGTTAGAGTGGTGATATTCCACGGATTCGAGATTATCTCGGAGGCCATGGACGTTGGCCAAGATAATAGGAAGCCCCCACCTATGCCCAACCACACGATCTCTCAATTTAGACATTCAAAGAAACACAGACACACACGCACGCCCAATAGAGTAAATTAACATTAAGACTAATATTAAAATTATATATATATATATATATATATATATATATATATATATATATATATATATATATATATATATATATATATATATATATATATATATATATATATATATATATATATATTAACTTGTTTATTTCCGTTGAAATTAAATGTATATGCAAAGAAGACTCAAATTTTTAAAATAACGATTAACTAATATATACATCCGTTATTACGAAAAATATGCGACCTTTAAGTTTCAAAAGCTTTTCGGGAAGTCAAAGTTCAGGGAAATATTCATGATGTGGCTGCCAAAATTTAAGCCTTAATTAATGTAAGTGATGTAATCAAAGAATAAAAGATTCAAATACACTTCTCTGTGTCAGAATGGATTTAATCTATTTTGTTTTTATCCGAAGTCATTTAAATAAAATAGGAAAAAAGTGCAATTCAAATTTAAAAAGTTTGCTGCATTAAAATGCCAAAAACTATTACTCTCTGCTGAGTTGGGTTTGTTTCACTTGAGGATAGGGAAAGATATTACATAAAGCTGAAATAAGACAGATTAACAATATAAGTTGAAGGATTAGAAGTCAAAAAGAGAATTAGGATATTTGCTTCTATCACAAGATAATTGCAGATACTGGTAGGAAGTACAACTATTTCTTATTCAACTCCCAGGTAGTCACTATTTGATAATCAGTCTGTTCATTGTCGCTCTCCTGTTGTTTCGATTGGCGAAAGAGTTGCTTATTCTCAGCTCATCCAGGTAAAGGAAACCTTGTTTCCCGAGTACCCCCTCCACTTCATCTTTGCACTCCCTTCATGATCTTCCTCTCTTTTCTTTCTTCCGCTCCCCACTCCTAACAACTCTTCGACATCCTTTGGTCATCCATTCTTTCCTGGTGATACAACCACCTTAAATGAGCCTTTTCTATCTTATTTATAATAGGTCATTACCCCACCTTTCTCAAATTTGTTGAGTTCTCACCCTATCTATCCTACTCCTTCCCAGCATTGTTCTAAGGGGGTCTCATTTCACAAAAAAAATTGTCACTGCAGAGTCTCAGTGATTCTCATCTGAGAGTTTCATTTCTTTATTACTCATTGGACCTGAAAAAGAGCTCAGTGTCTTGAGCAGAAACTTTGTTCTATATGAAAGCTTTAGTGATTTTATATATATATATATATATATATATATATATATATATATATATATATATATATATATATATATATATATATATATATATATATATATATATATATATATATATATATATATATATATATATTATTTAACCTGTACACAGCAGACCTACCCACCCCACAAACACCAGACATAGAACTAATAACATACGCCGACGACATATCCATCACAATACAAAACCCCTCCATACCCACAGCCACCACACTCACTCAATCATACATCCAACAATTGGAAACTTGGCTAAAATCAAACAGAATGACAGCTTCCCCCGAAAAATCCTCAATTACTCTTATTACTACCGACAGACACCAATCTTCCCTCCACCCCCAAGTAAAACTAAATAATACCCTCATTCCTTTAAACAAATTTCCAAAGATCCTAGGCCTCACATATGACACACACTTCACCTTCTCAAAACACATCGAAAACATAACCAACACTGCAAACAGGAAACTAAACATCATTCGAACACTGTCACATAACAATTTCAGTAACGAACTAACCACCCTCATCACAGCATACAAACAGTTCATCAGACCTACACTTAATTACGCATCTCCAGCCTGGTACCCTGTCACCTCACCCACAAACATAGAGAAGTTACAAAAAAACCAAAATACCGCTCTGCGAATTATCACAGGTTGCACTAGAACCACTCCAATTCAACATTTACTCGAAGAAACAAAAATACTCCCGATCCGTATTCACCTTCGCATGATAGGAACCCAATTCTACACAAACACCCTAGACATATCACACCCCTATCACTATACCCTACAAGACCACACAAGATACCGTCTAAAATTACCTTCATCATCCCCTGCCCCATACTACAGTATCATATTCAGAACCATCCCACCTACTGCAAACAACACACCACTAATCAAACACATACACACCATCATAACAAAAAATTTTCTCAACACCCGCCAACCAAATCATCTTCTCAACGAACAACCCCCCGACATAGCAAATACACAAAACACATTACCACGCAAAACCCAAATTACCCTATCCAGATTAAGGTCAGGCCACCACCCTAACATACAAGCATACAAACATAGATTCAATATACAAAACACACTATCCCCAATATGTCAAAGATGTATGCAAGAACCAGACACAACGGAACATCTCCTTTTGAGATGCTCCTCCCTTACACAACACAGAACCCTCCATCACATCACCTCTCTGAGAGACCTTTGGACACGGCCGGCGGCCGTCGCAGATTTCCTAAAGGCAGTGTGGCCCTTCCAGTGAGGAAGGTCCAAGGGGTAAAAAAGGTTATATATATATATATATATATATATATATATATATATATATATATATATATATATATATA
>SEYY01006796.1:5000-27500 GCA_009176605.1 Armadillidium nasatum | reverse complement strand
AGAGGAATTATGATTAGCAATACATGATTTATGAAGAAAGATTCACAAGTATACATGAGTATACAAGGAGTGTTGCCTTGGAGCAGCTGACCTCTGATCTATCTCGTATTTCTAATTGGGGCAGAGAGAACATGGTTGTTTTCAATGCCACCAAAACTCAATTCCTCCATCTCTCTACTCGACACAATCTTCCACACAACTATGATATCTTCTTCGAAAACACTCAACTCAGACCTTCATCTGTTCTTAATATTCTCGGTGTTTCCTTTTCTCGTGATCTTTCTTGGAAAGATCACATTACCTCTCTTTCTAAACAAGCTTCTAAGAGGTTATGTGTTCTGAGGCGCCTTCAGTATTTCTTCACTCCACCCCAGTTTAGTTTATAATTTTATAAGGGTGTTCGCCCCTGTATGGAGTATGCTTCGCACATCTGGGGTGGTTCCACACATACAGCTCTCCTAGAGAAGGTGGAGTCTAGGGCATTTCGTCTCATCAACTCTCCTGCTCTTGCTAACTCTCTTCAATCTCTTTCTGCCCGTCGAATTGTTGCGTCACTCTCTCTATACTATCGCTATTACAATGGACACTGCTCTTCTGAACTCTTTCGTCGTATACCTCCTCCACTGAGAAGGGCTCGTGCGACTCGACTTTCTACACAGTCTCATCCTTTCTCTGTCCAACTCTCTGACCCCAGACTCAACCGCTATGCTCTGTCCTACATATACTTTATCGGTAAAGTCTGGAACACACTATCTTCTTCTATTTTCCAACTTTCTATGACTTACACACCTTCAAACGTCGTGTTTCAGGTCACGTCGGCCTTTAATTTGACCATTCTCCCGTTTTTCCCCCTAACTCTGGTGGAATTGTAGTAGGCCTCTGGCCTTTGCCCACCAGAGGTGATATATAATATATATATATATATATATATATATATATATATATATATATATATATATATATATATATATATATATATATATATATATATATATATATATATACTTTCATACATGTATTTTTATTAACAGTTTCCTAACTAAATAAATTTCTAAGCATAAGATGAAATTTCGGGTAAAAATTATCATATAAAAGTAATAATTGTCACCTGAAGTCTTTCTGCCATTTGTTCTACTTCCTCGATTAGTCTTCTCACTGTTATTCTTCTCCCTTCTTCTACTGTCTCCATCAGAGCAAAAAGTTCTTCAGTACTTTTCGGAACTTCTTGCATTCTTTCAGCCATTTCATTAAATTCAACTTGCAGTCTGCAGAAGTTTAAAAATTTAATTTAAAGTCAACTTAACTATAATTTGGATACTCTTTTTCCATGTTTACTAGACTTTTGTTTTTATTTTGCTACTTACATGCATTCTTTCTTCGAGTAAACTTTGCATTTGCTCTTCTAAAATACACATCATTTGGAACTATCACAACGTTATTTACATTTCTCTTTTTCTTTTTTTAATTACGTTTTAAAAAACTAAACAAGAATTTAACTCCTTACCTCGAAATGACACTCCTGTGATCCTTAATTAACTTCAGTCTCAAAAGACTAACAAAATTGTTGCATTTTACGAGAAGACTCTGTCGAAGCGGCTCATACTCTAATCTAAAAATAGAATTCAGTAAATAAAGAAATAATATTGAAAAAATATTCAAGTTTACTAAATTTTATTAAACAACATAAATGAATCGGTCATTTCAAAATCTACATTAAATCAGAATTCAAATTTTATAGAAATTGATAAAAAATTCTGGAAATTAATTAAATAACAAATTCTTTAGTTTTTTTTCTTGTTAATCAAAGTATAAACAAACTAAAGTTCTAAGAAAATTGATTAAAAAGGAAAACATTGAAAGTTTGCTATTATTTTGGCCTCATGAATTTTTTTTATTGATTTTCTGTAAAATTTCAATTCTAAGACTTGTGCATTTGTGCAGCTCTGAAAAAAGCGACGTTTTTAAAACGTTGTGAAAAGAATGTGAGTTAGCAGAATCGGAAGAAACTCTAAACAAAATAATACTGTAGTAATATTTTTAAATATTCGTGATCTTAATAATACTAATTATAATAATAATAATAATAATAATAAATAATAATAAAATAGATATAACAATAAAAAAAAAAAACATTTTTTGGCGTATAAATAACATGAGAATGAAATAGGAGTCTTTGATGTTAAATATTATTATTATTATTATTATTATTATTATTATTATTATTATTATTATTATTATTATTATTATTATTATTATTATTATTATTATTATTATTATTATTATTATTATTATTATTATTATTATTATTATTATTATTATTATTATTTATTATTATTATTATTTTTATTATTATTATTATTATTATTATTATTATTATTATTATTATTATTATTATTATTGAACTGCTTTTAGATATTTAATACAATGAAACATGCATTTGTCTTGTATTTGCTAAAAATTAAATGTAATCATTGTTATTTCCTTTAAGAAAAATAAATTATTTTATTATATTATTGTTAGCAACTTAATCGATTGTTCATTCAGACATTTAGAAATAACGTGAGACAAATCGTCTCTTCTTCTTACAAGAAAAGTCTAAAAAAGATTTTATTTTCCATAATTGGAAAATGTTTTGCTATTCTCACTAAACTTTTGAGGAAGAAAATTCTCTCTCTCTCTCTCTCTCTTTGTTTCTTCGTTGGTTTATTTCTCTTTGACTTAAGAGAGAGAGAGAAAGAGAGAAAGAGTGAGAGAGAGAGAAAGAGAGAAAAAGAGAGAGAGAAAGAGAGAGAGAGTGAGAGAAAGAGAGAGAATGAATGAGAAAGAGAGAGAGAAGAGAGAAGAGAGAGAGGAAGATAGAAAAAGTGAGAGAGAAATGGTGAGAAAGAGACAGAGAGTGAGAGAGATAGAGAGAGAGAAAGAGAGAGAGACAAAGAGAGAGAGAGAGAGAGAGAGAGAGAGAGAGAGAGAGAGAGAGAGAGAGAGAGAGAAAGAACGAGAGAAAAAGAGATAGATAGATAGATAGATAGATAGAGAGAGAGAGAGAGAGAGAGAGAGAGAGAGAGAGAGAGAGAGAGAGAGAGAGAGAAAGTCGTCTTTCAGTTTTCTTAATCAATTCTCAAAAGCATCTTTTTTGTTGCAAGTATAACCGAGTAGACGAAATTTATCTTTAGGAAAACATTTTCATACTTTTATTTAACTTATTTTTTTGTAGTAAGAATTCTTTTTCCTCGGTTGGTTTACCATTTTTTTTTTTTTTTTTTATCCATTGCGACTGTAGTAAATAAAGTAATGAAATGAATTTTTCAAATGTGACATCGCTATGTTAAAAAAAAGAGAAAAATATTTCCATTTTCGTATGCCTTTCTAATTATGATTATTATTATTATTATTATTATTTTTATTATTATTATTATTATATTATTATTATTATTATTATTATTATTATTATTATTATTATTATTATTATTATTATTATTATTATTATTATTATTATTATTATTATATTTTATTATTATTATTATTTATTATTGTTATTATTATTATTATTATTATTATTATTATTATTATTATTATTATTATTATTATTATTATTATTATTATTATTATTATTATTATTTCAAATTTGAATTCATATATATACCAAACTCCTAAGTTAAATATATCTATTATAACTATTTTTTTTCCATAAATTGTATTCTCTTAATGTTATTGACTATAAGTAACTGATAAAGATTTAGTTTTAATTAGACGTAAAAGTAACATTAAAATCAAGCACGAATGTTTATCGATTTAAACTGACTTTTGATACATTTGAAAAGAAACTTATTTTTAGGATATTAATTGAAAAAAATAAAGTTTAAGATTTGGTAAAAATTCACTCAGCTGATTTAAAATTAAAAATAATAAAAGAAAATCCAGAAAAAATTTTGATGAATTTAAATAACTTTAAATTTACGCTTAAGAACTTTCTAATACTATTACAATGCACGAAGTGCACAATCCACATTCAATCGGGTTCCTCCATAAAGAATATAATTTTTGAAATTGATGTAGATCGTGTGAAAATAGAAATTTCCTGATTACAGGTTAGTGAAAATCAAATTACAGCACTCTTTGCAGTACTATATAGTGAAAAATTATTAATGCTATAATGTTATTCGATATTCATAAGATTTTATCCCTTCTTGTTCAATTTTTTACAGTAAAGAATTCGAAATGTAAGTGTTCTATGCCTATTTATATGTAGCACTTCTTGTGATATACAATTTTCATACGATTTCAACCCTTGTTATTTAGTACTGTATTGTAGAGAATTTACAATATTACAGTACTAATCGACTTTAAACGATTTATATGTGAAAATTAGTTAAAAGAAAATGTATTTATCTCTTAGCAGTATAACTGCACTTGCGGAAAATATTTTAATATTTAGCCATATTTTTTAAATCTAAATTAAAAACCTTGAAATAATGACAGATTAAATCGTATGAAAATCCATGTTATTTGGTTTATAAAAATATTATAAATATATAAATTTTTAGACAAATAATACTTATTCTCAAAAAATATTATTGTAATAATAGAAAGAAGTATACTGCTTGGAAGATTTGAAATAAAATTAATAAATTTATTAAGTAAAAATATAATACGAAAAGTTTTTCATGTGTCCTTTGAGTTGCATTCCATCATCTTTCGAGGCTTGGGATACTATAAATTTTTATTCTCATAAAATCGGCGACTCTTGTATTGGAGATACGGATAACGTACCATATGATGACATTCAGACTGCCCGCGTTACTCATATAGTAAATAACACCAATAACAATTATATTGATATCCAATCATCGCCTATTAGTGTATGTTGATTTATTTTACGAAAATGACTTTGCTTAAAGGATCAATATATCTTTCACATCTACTGTGCTTTGTATCAATTGTAGCATACTGTTCAATCTTGACTTATTCCAATTACATTCAACTTAGGTTGTCGAAAATTTCCCTAAATTGACGAAAATCCAATATAAATGGTAGCCATTTGCACGTAAAATTTGTTTCTCATGGATGAAGAATATTAGCTATCTCAGTATATATATATATATATATATATATATATATATATATATATATATATATATATATATATATATATATATATATATATATATATATATATATATATATATATATATATATATATATATATATATATATATATATATATATATATATATATATATATATATATATATATATATATATATATATATATATATATATATATATATATATATATATATATATATATATATATATATATATATATATATATATATATATATATATTTTTTTTTTTTTTTTTTTTTTTTTCACTTCTAATGGGCAAAAATTAAAGGCTTATTAAAATTTCCACCAAAGTTTGGGAAAAAATGGAAATCTGGTCAAGTTAAAGACTGATATGTTCCGATACACGGCGCTTGAGGGTGTTTAAGTCATAATAAGTTGGGAAAATAGATGAATGGAATATGTTCCACACTTTACCAAAAGAATACATGCAAGATTGAGCATAGCCGTTAAAATTTCGATCCGATTCTTGGACAGAGAAAGGATGAGATTGTGTAGGAAGACGTGTTGCACGAGCTCTTCTTAAAAGAAAAGAAATGCGATGAGAGAGTTCAGAAGAGTAGTATCCATTGTAATAGCGATAGCATAGAGAGAATGACGCAACAATTCAAAGGGCAGAAAGAGACTACAGAGAGTTAGTGAGTGTGAAAGAGCTGACAAAATGAAAAGTCTTAGACTCCTCCTTTTTTTAAGGAGAGCTGTATGAGTGGAACCACCCCAGATGTGTGATGCGTACTCATTACAGGAGCGAACAATACACCTATAAAGAGCAAGCAACAGGGGTGGAGTGAAAAAATTCTGAAGGCGCCTCAGAACACCTAACCTCATTGAAATTTGGTTAGAATGAGAAGTAATGTGATCTTTCCAAGAAAGATTTAATGGATGAATTTTGGCTGTTTGTTTCGCCATTTTGATTTTATTTAAAGGTAATGTACAAGTAAGTGCTTGTAAATATGTGGGTACATGTGAAGCGAGGAGGTGGAGGTTAGTGGGAGCATAGACACTCCAATATAAGACGGGTACACTAGAGACCCTCTGAGAAGGTAAAACGTGAAAAGGTACAAACCAAAGGGCAATGGAATGAAGCGAAATGGTCTAGCTCAACCTTTCACCCCGTGGGGGTTAAGTATAGTGGTGGAAATTTTCATCTCTTGGGACAGCGCTACATCTTCCCTCTATATATATATATATATATATATATATATATATATATATATATATATATATATATATATATATATATATATATAATATATTTTAGAAAATTCCTCCTCTTTGAAGACACAGAAGCTATTTTGCTATTTGTTATACTTTCTTTGGCTCTGAAGATCATGCAAAAATCGTGTCATATGCTGTCATTCAGGTTCTTGAAGAGAGTTATGGTTTTATCCTTGTAGACATCTTTGAGGAACATGACTTTATTTTTTGCATTTTTTCCTTATTAATCTACAAGCCTTGTAGGTAGGATCAAGGCCAACCTTCGTTGATTTACCGAATGGATTCAATAGCGTAATCAGAAAGCTACTTCCATTCTTTGATTCGTAGCAGGTCTTTCAAATTTATTCGTTTCAGCATTTAACATGTCTGAAAATCTACTTGCAAATAGTTTACTATTCTTTTTAGAAAAAAAACTGTAGTAGAAGTAACAAACCACGATTTCATCTAAATAATCTAAAGTATGTTAACCTGTTTCACTGTGGGTTTTAGATAAATTTTTGAATAATCAGTACTTTGAAACTTCTATAGATATTTTAATATAATATAAATGCTTAAAGAAACTCTAAAATATTTTCAAGGCTCAAATTCTCATTCAAATCAATGTCATCTACCGAGTTGGATATTGTTTGTTAAATCATGGTACATACAGTACACTATTGGGATAACTATAGCTGGTAAATCATAAACTTACCTTTCAAAAAAATGCTACGTGGAAACTGTTGCAACTATTTTCTAGGAGTTTACTTGGATAGTATTTTCTATATTCATTTATTAAAACACATTATTTATTTAATTTAGTATTACACCTCTTCAGTGAAATTTTTTGTATAAGTACCGTAATAATACTCTGCATTAAAGTATAGCGTTTAAAATATTGACTATGATACTCAATTTTGGCAATGTAGGAAAAAGAGCTATAATAATTGACACCTCTCCCCAATGCCCCTATTAAGCGTGAAGCGAATTTAAAAAAGTATCGAACTGCAAGTCTTAGAACAAAAGAAGCAAAAAGATAAGGACATCTTTTTGAAAAAAAGTTACAATTAGAGATTGCAAATACAGTAGATTGAGGAGGTGGCAAAGTATCAAAAGGATGAGCTAAAAGAAGAATGTACGTGTGGAAACAGAAAAGTATAAATAGAGAATAATGCAAATGGTGAAGAAGGGAACAAAGGTGATGGAGTCGTATTCACCTCGGAGTTGCTGAAATGTATTTAGATTTTAAGATGTCAAGGAAAACCATATCAGATCTCCAACTAGACAGTTGAATCTTAAATCATTGATCAAATAGATCGAAAAGCAATAAGGGACCTTTATAAGGGGCTTCTAGTTACTTTTTAATATGATCTGCGCAAATATTTGCATGCGAGCAGGTTTTTAAATCTCATAGGAATAAAGGAAACATTTCAAGCAGTGTGTGACAATGAAAGATGGTGAACATAAAGCCTCTACTTGCGAGTAAAAAACTTTTCCGTAAACTTGTTAAAATCTTGTTTGTAATAACGTGTAGTAATAAAAGTTCTGAGGGATATAAAAGAGTTTTATCTGTAACCGCCTGGAAAAGAGAATAATCGTAATCATTATGGTAATATCGAAGCCTTAGAAGAACCAAAGAAGTTATAATAATTTATTTTTAAAATAAATTATTTTTCCTGTTTTTTAAAATCCAGTGAAATCACTCTTTGATGCGGTTATATTGGGCATCTTAATACTAGGTCTTCAAACGACCAAAATTGATTAGAGACTATAAATCCATAAAGAATTCACATTCAAATTGGGGATTCCTATCAATAATAAGGTTCAATGGTACACCAAACCTGAATACTCAGTAAAGAAATGTGTATAAAAAAAGATTTTTCAGTTGTATTTTTAAAAAAAGCTTTCATTCATTTCCTGTTATTATCAGTATCAATTCTTAGGTATCGAAATGAGACAGGAGAGCTGTCATAATACCCAGATGGTAAGTAAAGGACAGACGATGTCTATATAAGTAAGGAACCTCAAAGGACTCGACGTGTAATTGATATCGATGATATGTTTGTGCCCAAGTGCGAATGTCTGATTCATTGTAAAAAAAAAAAAAAATATAACAATAGCGGTCATTTATTGAACAATGAGAAACATTCATGCTTGGGTGAGACATACCATGAAGGGCATTAAAATTTTCTGCCTCATAAGCTTAAGAATGAATAGCCTAAGATAAGGAGTGGAGACATCACACAATGAAGAAGGATTATCGTGCAGAGAAAAAGACTGAAGCTCAAGATGATGAGAATCTGTTTCTACTAAAAACTCCAAAGATAGGTTATAGCTGACAAATCTACAGGATTAAAAAAAAAAGAAAGATATTGACCAAGCGTCAGCTGCAAGCAACTTTTATATGAACCATATAAGAAAAATTCTGTTTAAAAGAAAGTAGAATTACAACTATTAAACAAGGGCACACAAGAAGTCTTGAATTGTACATGAATTAACATTTCTCTCGTTCAAAAATGTTTAATATGTAGAAAGGCTAAAAAGGCAACTCACAAACAATTCACGATCAAAATGAGAATATTTTTTACTATAAAAATTGATTGGAAAAAGAGTGTCAACCAAAATCTGATGCAACGCAACTTTAATGGCGACTTGAGAAGTATCAAAAACCAATTGGAGAAGCTTTACCTCAGTGTTTGAAAAACAAATAGAAGTAGCAGATTTTAATATCCTGTAGAGTTTATAGTATCCTGGAAAGTTTGTGAAGTTTCAAGGATTTAGGAGAAAATGGAAGACTTCAAAGAGTAAATTTTTATATGCTCAGCTAGTAGAAAAACAAAGTGAGTGAAATTAGGTATGAAGCTGCAGAAAAACTGACCATGATTAGAAAACGACAGATTGAAGTGAAATTCAACAATTGATGAAAAAAGACCATTAATACTCTCCTAAATTGACAGATATAAACCTTAAGAGAAGAATAATTTTTAGCCTCAAATTCGGAAGAATAAACACATGCTTCAACTTTGATAGAAGATTGGCCAAGGTATAGTAAAAATAAGATTCCTATACGTAATTCCATTAACGTGAAATTGTTTCAAAAATCGTAAACTACAAAGAAATAGAAACATAAAGAAAACACGTACTTCAATTCTTACGTTTTAAATGATGGCGTCAATCTCAGCTCGATACACCATTATAAGGTTAAAAGTAAAGAGCTAAGAGCATGATCGAGAATTGTGATCACGAAAATATATAACTAATAAGTATAAGCTTTCTGTCAATTGTGATCACGAAAAATTACATAAATAATAAAATATAAGCTTTCTGTAAAATTGAAAATGCTTAGTGAAAATAACCAGTTGCATTTAAGGAATTCCCCTACTAGACTCCTCTGATTTTTCTTTTGTTAAAGCACTCTACTTAATTTATTATTACACGTCTCTCATAAAATCTGACAGGTAGCATGTTTAACGAAATAACACTCTGAACCTGACCATTGACTTTAAACAGTTGAATATTATGCAATGGTAATGCAAGTTTCAGTATAACAAAATTTGTTCGTTTGGCGTGAGTCTTTTCTAGGTTCTTGGTAAGTTCTAATTTGGAGGCATAATTTGAGGAGGTGGTAAAGTGTGCTATATGGAAATAATGGAACAGCTCTTCTTATTATATCAACAAATTTTCCTTGAGTTTACTTAATATGCATAAATTTCAAAAATATATATGTCGAGATGCATATCCTACCTATGGTTGTTTCGTTTCATGATGCAGCTTCTGAACAAGGTAAAATTGAAGTTAAGTACATTCAAATACTATAACATTTTCATTAAAATTTTTTACATTTTAAAAGAAAACTAAAATTTTAAGTTTTAAAACGCAAGAAATTTAATATAAAATACTGTCAATTGAAGTATAAGCTATAGGACCTAGTATCTATTAGTGCAAATGCAAATAATCAAAGAGTGAACGAATATATTTTTGACAATTTTATTTTGATTTCGGTTCTCAACCTACCTTATTACAGCCACAATAGCTGAATTAGGAACATGACTTGCCTGACCAACGTACTTAAAATAATGCTTTATTTGAGCGGCGAAAGTCTGAAAAATAAAAAGCTTTTATTATTTAAGAGAAATAACAAGCTGCACTATTATTAAAACTGCGATTTATAACCTGTGTCGCAAGAAAATAAGAAAGGGAAAAATATTTAAAAATAATTTAGGAATGGAAAAACATTTAAGTCGACATTTATTGTGATCAACTGAAATGTCTTCAGTTTTGATGCTATAAAAAGTGCAAATAATTTCACAGAATAATCAAAATCAAATATTAATTTATCATCATAAAACGTCAATAAACTTCTATAAATCTCCAATTTACTTTACTAAATCAAACAAATAAGAATGCAAATTTTTAAATAAATCTAAAATTCACGATAAAAAATACTATAGGTAGGAGAAATCTTGGTTTTTTTCCATACTTTAATTCATATGCTAGTTATAGAAAAACAACTTTAGTTCAACTTTAAATTTCCTATGATGTTATGATTAGTGAATATATATGGAAATGGCTTAAAACTTTTTGGTGATTAAATTTTTACATAAATTTTAGCTCATAACACTTGTAAGATGCAAAAGGAAATACTACAGATTTTTGCAGAACAATATCTTATTTGTGAATTGCAAAAGGAATGAGTACAGACAGCAATTTTCAGCTTTGAAAAATTTCCTTATGTACTTATAAAATTTCAATTTCAAATAAAATTTGGAAATATTCTGTTTCTAAGTTATCTATAAATTCTATTTTTAAAAAGTATTTAGGTCTATATTTCGCTTTAATATATTAGTTTACATTAATGGGAACTACAGCTTTGAAGAGTTAATTAAAATAGTAAGAACGAGAGAAGTTTTATCAGTAAATATGCTGAGAAGTCTTTTTCTCATTTAAAAGCAGGGAAATCCAGATACTATTACATTATTATCAGATTTACTAAAAAATATTTTTCTTCGAAAAGGATTAATAATATGATGGAAGCATTCGTATTAATGAAGATGTTCTTTGATGAAAATGTTTACGGAATGTAAAGTGGAAATTTAAAAAGAAAAGAAATCGAAAGGTGATAAGCATTTAGACTTTAGAGTATCTGAAGTCACTTACCAATAATAATAATAATAATGATTATAATAATAATAATAATATTAAAAAACATTATCATTATTATTATTATTATTATTATTATTATTATTATTATTATTAATACTATTATTATCATTATTATTTTTATTATTATTATTACTATTATTATTATTATCATTATTATCATTATTATCATTATTATTATTATTATTATTATTATTATTATTATTATTATTATTATTATTATTATTATTATTATTATTATCGTTATTATTACTTCAGCATTTCTTAAAAGTTAGTAACCATGAAAAACCACATTTTTTCTCCTACTTTTCGCAAATGTCTAATTTTAATCCGGCCTTCACTGATAACTTATATAGCCATCAAGGAAATTCATTGTAGATGTTCCCTTTGTGCATCTTATCTCGATAATTCAAGTGAAATATACACTTTTTTATTTTGCTACTTATTTTTATCTTTAAACTTTCTTCTTTTGGTATTTTTACTTCATTCGTGACTTTTATTTTTTTCCACTGCTTCGATTAACTACTTCAGTTGTTTCTCTAATCACTACCTAGTTCAGCAGACTTTTCTCATATTTTATTTTTAATTAGTATTATATATTTAGTTGCTTCATATTTTTTATTACATTTTTTTAACTTTACGTTTACCATCTTTTATCAGAAACTATCTGTCGCTTCAGTACTGTGTTTCCGTCAGCAACCTTCTTCAGCGTTAGGTTAAAAGTCATTACCACGTGAGCATCATCACTGTTGTGATGATGAAACTTGTACTTAAAGTTATTTAGTCTATGGTTTCTGATTCTCAGGTTCTCCCACTTCTATGGAAACATTGTTGATATTTAAACAGAAATTAATAATTAAATCACTAAACCTTACCTACTTTTTAAATCATTAATTAAATCACAGCCTTTTAATTTTCATTACACCATCTATCCACTTCTTTACTCTCTCATCTGCCATTCAAAACTTCAAGTTCCTGTGATCACGTTGTGTTACTTACGATACTTAAATCTCCCATTACAGAGACTATCTCATTTCATGATGTTTACATACCATTTAGTTCCTTGTGCATCGATCCAGAAATTATCCACTTAGATTTTAAATTTTTTTTTTTTTTTTTTTTTTTTTTGAGAGAGAGGTTTTTACTTAGTTTTCACTTATATGCAGAATTCTCTCAAAAAAGTTAGACGGCACCCTCATACATTTTTGTCCTTGATTCTGTTAACAAAAGTCCTCGTCTCCGTTTTAGAGTATCCCTTTCAAAACTTCTCTGATTCAACATTTGATTTAATAAAACTCCAAGCCATCTCTTTTCATTCACTTTTAAAATACATTAAAAATTAACTAATCTATCTCAACATATTTCCTAGTTTTCCATCCTCAGGTGTTTAAGAGCTCTGATAGCAAACCCTTTTCTGTTTCTTCCTACTGTCTCTATCCTCAATTTTCAACCAAAGGCAGTTGTGGTGCATATTTGCGATGTTGATCGCTCTCGTGTTTCCAATTTGGAGTCTTCTGAATTTTCCACCCTATGGCTCAGAATTTCTTCTTATTCTACAACTAATATCATTTGTTCTGTTTATTTATCTCCTAATTCTGCTGACTATAAAAATTCTTCGACTATGTAAATTCCAAAATAGAGCACATTATCTCTTCTTCTCCTTTCTCTGAAATCATCATATTAGGTGATTTCAATGTTCACCAACGCCAATGGCTTTCTTCTATTTCTCATGATACAGCTGGTGAACGTACCTTTCAATTTGCTATCCAAAATGACCATCAACAGTTGTTGCAGCTCCTTACTCGCATTCCTCATCACCTTGAAGATGAACCCAACATTCAAGACATTTTTCTAACTTCTAATATTTCTCCTTATAATGTTAAACTCTTTCCTCATCTGGGTTTCTCCGATCAACTTCTTATCTCTGTATCCTCTTCTATTTTTTCAAGTCTTCTGCAGGAGAGACCCCCTCCTATTGCGAGGAAACTTTTGTGGCATTTTAATGCCGCAAGCTGGTCGAACTTGCGGTCGTACTTCTCGATTTCCCATGGAACGATTATTGCTTCCGTGAAAGGGGTCCCTGGGAGTGTGCAGAACGCATTACCGAGGTGATTCTTTGTAATGGAGGTGTACATTCCATATTCTTTCTCATCTACAAAACCTAGCAAACCTTGGTTTAACTCTGCCTGTTTTCGTGCTAAACGCCGCAGGGATGCTTCCTTCAGGACTACCTTCGTATTCAAACTCCGGAATCGTGCAAAATTTATTTTCCCAACACTAAAAACTCTTTTCTCCGTAGAAAACACAATAATCTTTCTGTGTCCTCTTCTTCACGCCTTTCAACTCTAACTTTGTTTCTTCTTCTTCTTTCCCACCTCTAGTTTCTTCCGACTGCAAAACTGCAGTTTTACCTTCTTTTAAGCTGAACTCTTCTCTCAAACTTTTTCCTCTAATTCAACCTTAGACAATTCCGGAGCTATACTTCCTCCTTCAACCCCATCCAACTCATTTATGTCTAAAATTATAATTTTTTCTAAAGACTTCATTTCTGCTCTCTCTGGGTTTAATGCTAAGAAGGCGTAGGGTCCTGGTGGTTTCCCTCCTGTGCTTCTCAAAACTTGTGCTTCTGAGCTTCCAACTTTCCTTGATAAACTATTTCGTCTCTGTCTTTCTACTTCAATTTTCCCTTTTTGCTGGAAACGTGCGCTCATTCAGCCTGTGCCGAAGAAGGGGGATCCCTCTCAACCCTCTAACTACCGTCCAATTTCATTGACCTCTGTTCTTTCTAAAGTTTTCAAACCTATATTTAACAAGAAGATTTGGAAACATCTCAATTCTTCCAATCTTATCTCCGATCGCCTGTATGGCTTTCATAAGTATCGCTCTACTGGTGATTTTTCACTTCTCTCTGATTCTTGGTCCTCCGCTCTTCTTCATTTCGGTGAATCTTTTGCTGTGGCTCTGGACATATCGAAAGCCTTCGATAGAGTTTGGAACAAAGCTTTGATTTTTAAACTTCTCTTATTCGGTATCTATCCTTCACTCTGTGACCTTCTCTCTGATTTCTTTTCCTGTTTTTCTATAGCTGCTGTTGTAGACGGCCAAAGTTCATCCTTTAAATCTATTTACAATGGTATTTCTCAGAGTTCTGTCCTATCCTCAATATTTTTTTCTACTTTTTTATTAATGACCTTCCTATTACTTCATCTGCTATCCACTCCTATGCTGATGACTCCGCCCTTCATTACTCATTCCAGTTTGAAAAACGCCCCACCCAACAGCAGTTAATAGGGCAGCCTTGGAGCAACTAACCTCTGATCTTTCACGTATTTCAAATTATGCAGAGAAAGCATGGTTGTTTAAAAAAAAAAACTCAAAAACTCGTGCGACACCCTTTTCTGCGCAGTCTTATCTTTTCTCTGTCCAACTCTCCGACCCCAGTCTTAACCGGCTTCCTTTGACTTACACACTTTTAAACGTCGTGTATCTGGACACATCGGCCTTTAACGACCAAGAAATGATGTTTTCCAACTGCAGTAGAAAGTAGGTCTCCGGCGTTTGCCCACAGGAGTAAATATTAAAAAAATGACACCTACCCAGCGAGAGATGTACTTTAAAGAGAAATAATGATAATAATACTGACGATAATAATAATAATATTCCTAATAATAATAATAATAATAATAATAATAATAATAATAATAATAATAATAATAATAATAATAATAATAATAATAATAATAATAATAATAATATAATAATAATAATAATAATAATAATAATAATAATAATAATAATAATAATAATAATAATAATGATAATAATAATAATAATAATAATAATAATAATAATAATAATAATAATAATAATAATAATAATAATAATAATAATAATAATAATAATAATAATAATAATAATAATAATAATAATAATAATAATAATAATAATAATAATAATAATAATAATAATAATAATAATAATAATAATAACATACAACCTATATATTTTGCAGTATGTTACCTGAAGGCACGTATTTTCTGACTGCATAAATGTGTATACATCTTGTTTCACTTTTCCGGACAAGACATCCTCAAATTCCAAGGCTGAACCATAGAAAATAAATTAAATATAAAGTAACAATATTTTTTGGTTTTTTTAAAAATTTAGATATGCTGATATTTATTTTAAATATGAAATACAAAGATTTGTAATAAGAATAATAAAATGCTTGTGTTATAATTTCAGGTCATATTCTAATTAAGAATTTAAAAGTGACTTTAAAATCTTTTAAGCTTATGATAACTTACTTATTTGATCAAGATAATGGTTGGCTTTATCGAAAGCTTTCTCAATACGATTTTTAGCAAGATCTTTTAGACTTGACCATTGCGAGTCAGAAAGGGTTATGACGAGTGTATCTCTGTGTGGCTCCAAAGGACGAAGAGGTCTTACGTTTCTGTTTCCTTCCTCTCCCTCCTGTTCTTGGGCAAGTCTTTGGCGCCATTTTGGAACTGCTGGAGGTTCTGGGTCTACCCAAGTAGCTCGATAAAGTTGGACGCAGTCAGCTAACTTTAAGTAGATATTTAATATTGAAAATAGAAAGCAGTAAATTAACAAGAGGATTAAGAGTACTAACTTCAAATTAAATAACTAACCTCTTTAAAAAGTTGATTAAAAGCTTCATAAACCTCATTTCTATCTGGGTGGAGTGTAATTTCTCCGTCGGCAAGAGCAAGGTCAATTTTCAGTCGTGGTCCGACCCATGGCTCTTCTTCACTTCCCAACCAACTGATTTGGTTAAAAAATCTCATATATTAAATGAATTTTATTTTATAAAGATTTAAAGAATTTGTAAAAGAAACTATATCAAATATTATTATTATTATTATTATTATTATTATTATTTTTTTATTTTTTTTTTTTTTTTTATACAATACACCGTATCCCGCAATATGCAGGATGGCGTCAGCTGCAGAAACAATGTTCCTGCAACCGTATATGGGAAGAAAATCCTGGTAAAATAGGTTCCCAGCCTATAGAACCATGCGAAGAATACTTCTTCAATTGTCTTGACTGCGACGAAATCCCTATCCTTTTAACAACCAGATGTTATATATATGCATGCATATAATTTCATACTCTCTTTAATATATCTTTTTAAAATATTTACTTGTTGAAAAGAACTGCTATTTAAAATTTTGTTGCTCCTCCTCTTTAGTCCGTTTAAAATAAATTTTGTTTCATTAATTAATCTAAATTTAATTTCTAATTTTGACAATAAAAAAAATCAAAATATTTTAAAATTTTAAAATATTCAAAAATTTTGGTTAACTTCTTATATACAATATCTGGCGTTAATTCTTCAAACCATCTTCTTTCCTCTTCTAAAAACTCCTCAGAAATCTTACGACACCCTCAATCCCTTCTCTGGCCCTTCTCTTTTCTTCTTTCCCAGCTGTTTCCCAATGCGACTGATTCCGACAGCAGTCAGTCAATATATTATTATTATTATTATTATTATTATTATTATTATTATTATTATTATTATTATTATTATTATTATTATTATTATTATTATTATTATTATTATTATTATTATTATTATTTTAATTATTTTATTATTATTATTATTATTATTATTATTATTATTATTATTATTATTATTATTATTATTATTATTATTATTATTCTTAGAAATAGAAACTTAATGTTAATATTATAACTAATAGTTGTAATAAATAATAGTAAAACTCCTTCTGTATAAGAATTGTGTTGACATTATTTCATATTCATATAAATTATTATTACTATTAATTATTATTGTCATTAATGAATTTTATTTTTTTTTTTTTTTTTATTTACTCCTTTTTAAAGTTTTTATTTATGGATTCATGCGGGATCAAACCTCAATCCTTAGAGTGACCCCACATTTTCTGTCCTTTGGTGTCTTCTACTGATTTCCTAATAACGTTCTTAATATACTTATACTTTTTTATATAACAGCCATACTCAGTTCAATATAGAAACCTGTATAGGTAGCTTTTGTAGATGTTTTATCAGACTTTTTTTAATTATTCCCGTCGCTCACAGGATAACTGGGACTATCTCAATTCTATCTATGTTCCATATTCTTTGTAATTCATATTTCAGTTCTTTCTCTCCATCCCAAGGGACTCCAAACTCTACTATCAGACAACTATTTTCTTGATTGTCGTGGATAACTATATCTGGTTTATTATTTGTTACATGAGCGTCTGTTGGGATATTGTAATCGTATAGAATTAATACTTTATTGTTTTCTCCTATATTATCTTCTATATTATTCGCTTTATGTTCCCAGTGGCTGTTGGTATTCAATGGTATATCAAATTTTTTACACAGCCTGAAATGGAAAAACCGGCATATGTTGTTACGTCTTTCCGTGTACAAGACCCTTAGTAACAAAACCTCACATCCCGACAATATGTGGCACACCGATTCTGACCAACTACTGCACAATCTGCATTTATCCAATATTCGTTCTCCTTCAATATGGTTTTTGAACCAGTTGGTCTTAAGCGCCTGATCTTGGGCCGGCAAAATAATTCGTTCATCTTCAGATTTTAGCCATCTTTTAACCACAACTTCACTTGAACTATATGTGTCTATAAATACTTCATCTATTACATTTTTATGATGTTTTGCGAATGTGTGGAGTTTTCATTGTTCTAAACTTACCTCTTCTCTCTTCTTTTTGTATATCTCTTTTGCATATTTTTATCTTTTTTTCTAGTGTTTCATTACTACTAATTTCTTCTTCCTCTTCACTTATGTTTCTATCTCTTAAATAATCATTCATTTTCTTTATTATTGATGTTGATGATGGTTACAAACTTTCAGGCTCGTACACCTATCTTATAAAACTTATCTTCTTTTCGTTTCAAATATTTTCCTATTCCTATTATGTCAGATTTTTATATTGCATTTATTGATGGTACACCCATTCCTCCTTTTTTCCTGGCAACATGCATGCGAGCTACGCATTGGTTTCTGTATATCATTTTGTGCATGGGCAGCATTTTTTCTGGTCATAACATCAAGATTATTTAGGTCTTCCTGCATCCAATCTAAAACATCAAACCCATATGAAAGAAGAGGAGTTACCAAGGTCTTAATGGCTTGCATTTTATTCCTGGGATTTAATTCTGATTTAAGGATTAATTTTATTCTTCTTCAGTATTCCTTCTTTACTTTTGTTTTCATCAAGTTGTGTTCTATTCATTCTGACTCTTCTATTCCAAGGTATTTATAAGTGTGTTCCTGTTCTAATTCTCTTATTATATCTCCTTCAATTTCTATATTCTGGCTTTCTATTTTTCTACCTTTCTTGAGGACCAGGAACGCACATTTTTCCAGACCAAACTCCATGCAAATATCGTTTGAGAATTTCTTTACTATTTCTAACTGTTTAGTGGTCTCCTCCTTGTATGGGGCATAGAGTTTCAAGTCATCCATATAAAACAAATGGGAAATTATCTTTTTTCTAGGTTCTTGAATTGATGCGATATCCATTTTTTAAGTTGTTAATTAAAATACTTAGAGATTTATGGCAAGCACAAATATCAGAGGAAAGATGGAGCCTCGTTGGAATATCCCTCGCTTAATTTTTACTTCATTTATAACTAAAGTTCCTTCTTCATGATGTAGGCTTATGTTGACTTACCACATCTTCATTACATCATACACAAACCTCAGAATTTCAGGGTTAATTTTATATATTTTTAAATTATCTTTAATCCAACCATGAGGGACACTATCGTATGCTTTTTTATAATCTATCCATGGCATACTTAGGTTCATCTGTGTCTTCCTTGAGTTTTGCGTTATCATTTTGTTGATGAGTAACTGGTCTTTCCTTCCATAGGTCTTTTTACAGCAGCCTTTCTGTTCTTCGCTTACGATGTCATTCCTATCCAGATGTTCTTTGATCCTTTTTGTTAATACTCCTGTTAAAATTTTATATAGGGTTGGTAAACATGTGATTGGCCTATATTTTTCAAGTCTCTGAGTCTCTTCATTTTTGGGGATCAATACTGTTTCTCCTGTTGTTAGCCACTGTGGAATTTCTTCCCTTCCATTTAGTATTCTATTATAACATGCAGTGAGAGGATCCAAGAGTGTTCTTATTTTCTTCAACCATGCATTTTGTACTCTATCTGGTCCTGGTGTTTTCCAGTTGCTACTGCTTTTAAGTGCATCTTTAATTTCTTTTTTTGTAATCGCTACATGTTAAATTCTTTCAATATTAATTGTGTTTTGATTGTTCCTTATTTGTCTCAACCATTCTGCTTGGTTGTTATATGATCTTTCATCCTCATAGATTCCTCTCCAAAATCTTTCCACTTCTTCTTTGGGAGGAGGGTTTGATACTTTGATGGAATTATTTCGTAGTTCTCTGTAGAACCTTCCCTGGTCCTCCTTAAAAATTTAATTTTGTTTTTTTCTCTTTTTCTTTCTTCTCATATCTTTTAATTTTATTAGCCTTTGCTATTATTAGCAACTTTCTACTTTCCATGGCCTGTGTTATTTGATTATTTTGTACTGTATTTTCTTTTCGTAATATATTTTTTACTCTCCTTATTGTTTGTTCCGATGTTATCACACAGCGTCGATAGGCATCTATTAATGATACCTCTTGTCTTAGTTTCTTTACTTCCATCTGCAATCTATATTTCCACGGTGATGTTTTTTCTTAACATTTCTTCTTCCTTTCTCCATTTTTAATTTTAATTACTTTTGTTTTCAAACAATCCTCCATTGCTCTTGCAACTGCATAATATAGTCTATTAAACTCTGTTAGGCAAAATTGGTTGGGATTATTCATGGTAGTACCTTATCTACTATCTATTGTATTTTTCCATTTGGAACAAATTTCCGATCCTTTTTTTTATCTTTCAAAGGCATTTTATTCCATTTACAAGATTTCCATCTCTATACTTTGCTATCTTTGTCAACATTTCCTCCTCCGAGCAACATACTTTATTTCCTAGTTAAATATTCCATATTTTATAATTATTGAAAATGTGCATTTAAATTAGCAAAATATTTTGTTTTGGATTTACTTGAATTATTATTATTATTTTTAATATTATTGCTATTATTGACATTATTATTATTATTATTATTATTATTATTATTATTATTATTATTATTATTAGTAGTAGTAGTAGTAGTAGTAGTAGTAGTAGTAGTAGTAGTAGTAGCAGTAGTAGTAGTAAAGTATAATAGTATAATATATATATATATATATATATATATATATATATATATATATATATATATATATATATATATATATATATATATATATATATATATATATGAACTTTGTAATTTGTTTTAATAATTATAGCTTTAATATTTTTAATATTAATTTTAATAGTTTTAATAATTTTAATATTAATTTTATTTTAATGTTAGTTTACGATACTGTGTGCTTGCGTGAGTGCGTGTGTGCTTGAGTGAATGCGTGCGTGCGTGCGTGCGTGCGTGCGTCCATGATTGTGTGTGTCTGCGTTTTTTTTTTGTTGTTTTTTTTGTCTATTGAACACCACCTCACTTACTCTCGTCCTAACCTTTTGTTTCTGTCTGAGACTCAGCTGGACAGGGATTCTTTCTCTAGCAATCTTAATTTTTTCATAATTTCCGTCTAAATTTCGATGCTTTATGGCTAAAAATCTGTCCTCCTACTACTACTACTATTATCCTGTGTTTCTGCTATTGATCCCCTAATGGAACAGATTTCCAGTTTTTTTTTCAATATCTTACAACTTTTCACGAGACTCACTTCTTCTCATAAAAATGCTGAGGTCCTCTATTTAGGGGATTTCAACGTACACCTCACTGAATGGTTGGGTTTCTCTCATACTGATGCAGGTGGGAAGGAGGCCAAATCATTCAGCATTCTTAACTACCTGGAGCAATGGATTAAGGAACCCACACACATTTCAAATCGTCCTAACCAATTCTTGAATACACTTGATTTATGTTTCACCACTACTCCTTCTAGATATAAATGCACCATTTTCCCACCTATCGGTAACTCTGACTATAATATTATAGCTCTTAGTTATAATTTTTTCTCTCAAGCAGCTTCACCATGCCCTAAACGTACTTTCTTGAACTTTAATCGAGCTAATTGGGTGGGCAATGCGCCGCTTCTTTGCTATCATTGGAGTGAATCTTGCTTTGTCTCGGGGGACGCTTCTGTCTTTGCTGAAAAGGTAGGAGACGTAATCCTTGACAGGATGGACAGATTCATTCTATCTTCAACTAAATCTTTTTCTCCTCAAAATCCATGGCAACTGTTCTCTTGTCCTACGGGAGCGAGACAATGCTTATAGTGAATGGAAAAACTCTCCTTCTCCTATCACTCTTGCAAATTTTCATTCAGCTCGGAATCGTTGCAGGGATGTTCTTTGACGGACTAAGCGTACTTTCATAAAAAGAAAGTGCGCTGACCTCCATGGCTCTCCTACTGATAAAAATTATCTTGCCTCTTGTCAAAAATATCTCTAATAACTTCTGTAAATCTGCCTTTCTTCCTCTTATTCGCTCTGATGGTTATGTAGCTAATACTCCTTCGGAAAAGGCTAATCTCTTCTGCCTCCTTTTTTCATCTAATTCTACCCTGCTCGATTCTGGCATCCCTCCTCCTACTCCTCCTCTCAGGTGTCCCATGTCTCTACCTGTAATTACTCTTGATCGCGTGTATGGGATCCTGAAATCTATGAACGTCAGGAAGACCAGTGGTCCGGATGCCATTCCCACTCGTATTCTGATTGAGTGTGCTTCCGAGTTAGCGCCTGTCCTCGTTCAGCTTTACTCTCTATGCCTTAATGCTAATACTTTTCCTCTATGCTGGAAGCGTGCATTTATTCAGCTGATCCCGAAGAAAGGTAGCCGCTCTAACTCTTCTAGCTATCGACCTATAGCTCTCACTTGTGTTCTATCTAAAATTTTTGAAACTCTCCTCAACTCTCA
>SEYY01006795.1:40000-43259 GCA_009176605.1 Armadillidium nasatum | reverse complement strand
TATATATATATATATATATATATATATATTACCGCGAATAATCCAAATTCATCCTTTTCAATCATCTTTTCTATTGTGTAATGTTTATAAAAAAATATATTCCCTTTTATCTTTTTTTTTTTTTTTTTTTAACATTTTTTTTTACACATTATGTGCATTTATTTATTTATTTATTTATTTATTTATCTTATATATGTATTAAACTATTTATGAATAAAATCATTTTTTATTATTAGTTATGTAAGTATTTGTATATTATAATAAAAGTTAATACTTAAATTTTTTTTAAGAAATCTTCAAAATTTTCAAAATTACATTTCTCAAGGTTTTTAAAGACATGTCGGCACTTGACTTATTTATTATTACAAATTTCTACTACGTTGTTTGAAAGGAAGATTCATAAAAAAAAAAAAAATACTTTTTATTTTCCAATCTTAATCAAAATCTTCTTCCAAGATTAATTATATTCTTTTTACTGACTGAAATCCCTTTTTCCTTCTTCACTGTCATCTCTTTTTAAATATATGTCGGCCATTGACTTAAATCTCAACAAATTTTCTCCTACATAATTTAGAATAGGCAAATTCATTACAACATACTAAAAAAAAAACTCGCATTATTAGGTTTCTAAGTTTAATCAAAAATCTTGACTGAAGATTACTTATAATCTATTTGCAGAGTTTTGAAGATCGAATTAAATTCTGTTTTTATTTCTTTGCATTTGTAAACAAAATCCCTCGAGGAAGAAAAGCGTCTAAATTGGATTCCACTAATGGCGGCGGATAATAACTTTCATTTTCTAGTCTTATTTTTTTTTGTTGGGTTCTCCAGAGGAAGAACTGTACTTGCCATTTCAACGTTAACATTATTTTATTTCCAACTTTCTACCAACTATTATTTTTTTTAAGAGGCACATATATATATATATATATATATATATATATATATATATATATATATATATATATATATATATATATATTATATATATATATATATATTATATATATATATATATATATATTATATATATTATATATTTATATATATATATATATAATAATATATATATATATATATATAATATTATATATATATATATATATATATATATATATATATATATATATATATATATATATATATATATATATATATATAATATATATATATATATGTGTGAGTGTTTATGTATGTGTATGTGTCTGTGTGTGTCTGTGTATGTGTGCATGTGTACGTGTATGTGTATGTGTCTATGCATGTGTGTTTGCTTGTACCTGTGCAAGTGTTTTTTTTTTTCGTAATGCCGCACTTTTACATCGAATTTGGTCGTGTAATATTAATCTTAATTTATATAAATGCTATATTTTATATTTTCTCTAGTTATTTTCATTTATATGGGCCGTTCTCTTGCTACTTCATAGAGAATAATGAGGACTTCATTAATCAGTATTATAAGAAAATTAATGGATGTTAAATATAAATAAAAAGCCCACCTTTAAAGGGTCAAGGAATACGGGGATACAGAGACACCCCCATATACAAATTGTTCGTCTTTCATGCATTTATTTTAGATTTGTAATATAAAATTAAATAAAAAAGTGAATTATTGATTTACTTTTTCAATTTTCGTAATTCAATCGTGCTTTTATTAATACTTTTCTTTATGGTATTTGGTTTAAAACTATCATTAGCTCATTTAGATGTTTTATGTTGTCGTTCTTTAATATTTTAAATTCCTTAATACTTTTTTAAAAAATTTTTTTGTTTTTTTTGAAATGCTTTTTAGTACAAAGTATGTTTACAACATAAATTTGTTGACTTTTCTTCTTTTCGATATTTGGAACTGAGAAGTACTTTTTCACTTTACATGGCTTAGCCACTCATTTTGCTCAGATTTAAATTTTAAATATTTTTTATATAATTTTGTATTTGAATTTAATGTAAGTAAGTATGGTCGCAGTATACCTTATCTTTTATGTTAATTTCTATATATTTATTTGTCCTGGTGTTTATGTTCGTATTTTTTTAGCTAAATGGTAACTTTGTGTTGGTGTGATCGAAGAGGCAGGCTTTCTAAACACCACGCCAAATTTCGTTGCTTAATCGTTAACTTCTAGTTGTTTAATATCTCTTCTCTAATCGTCTTAACCTTTTAATATTGTCGAAGATCGAAATATCAAGTGATTCTTTCTATTCTCTAAATATAAAAAACAACAACTTTGACACATGCAAAATGCCTGGAATGTCCTGAAATCACTAACATCAATGTTCTTGACTAAAAATCAGTTTCTTATTACTACGATTATTGTGTGGTTTAACTGCTATCCTAGAAATAATTTTCCAGTCTTTTTAATAATGCAACTGCTTATTAAACTTTTGCGTCTTTTCATCCAAATACGCATGCGAAACCCCTGTAAAGTTCTGAAGTCACTAAAAGCAATGTTCTGTGACTAAGCAAAATTAGTTCCTTATTACTAAGATTATTGTATGATAACTGCTATACTAATGAAATAATTTTCCAGTCTTTTTAATTATGCAACTGTTTATTAGAAACATTTGTGTCTTTTCATCCAAATACGTAGATTTTATACTTAGGGGCTTTCAATAATATGCTCATCACAGAGTTTTTGGGATTCTCTCACTTTGATCCCGATAATCATTTTTTATTCTTAATCAATCTAGATAAATGTTTAAGAAACGCACATTTCGCATTGCATTAACCACTTTTTGAATACACTTAAATTATTCTTCACAGTAGTCTTTAAACAAGAATGCGAGTATGCTATCATCACTCCATTTAATAAACACCTTTGACAACAATCTTGTAGCCTCCTAGGTTCGATGACCTTTTCTTATGTAGCTACTTCCTCTCTTCTCTTTTGGCATTTTGAAATGGCTGACTGGAGGAGAATTTGTGTATTTTAGTGCTGACTCTTGTTGAAATAAGTCCTGCTTTGACAATAATGATGCCTCGAGTTCCAATGAAAAGGTGGGAATTGTAAACCGATATCATTGATGTGATAAATAAATTCATCTCTTTCTTCAACTAAATCATTTTCTCCTCAAAATCGATGAATCGATTGTATTTGTTCTTACGTTATTCAGACTATTGACAATATATACAAAGTTTGGAAAACACTTTTATTCTTCTGTCACTTTCGGTAATTTTATTTAAATTCCTCGCCCTTCCGTTTCATCAAAATTCACAAGTTAATTTTTCTAATTTCTCTTTCTATCACGTTTGCTATGTCTTTAT
>SEYY01006795.1:32500-35000 GCA_009176605.1 Armadillidium nasatum | reverse complement strand
ATTATTTATTATTATTATTTATAATTATTATTTATTATTATTATTATTATTATTATTATTATTATTATTATTATTATTATTATCATTAATTTCATTATTATTATTATTATTATTATTATTGTTATTATTATTAATATTTTTATTATTATTATTAATATTGTTATTACTTTATTCATTTTCAGGACGCTCTTCTGAGAACATTCGCTTCAATGTTTTTTCCATCTGTTGCTTCAGAATGAAACATGATTGTTACAAACGCTTAATATTATTACTGCTCCAAAATTTCTATTTTATCAAAACAAAATTGAATGTATTTTTTTTTTTTTTTTTTTTTTTTTAACAATCAAAGTGTTAATTAAAATCCTGAAATAGTTTGCCAGAGCTATTAAACTCTACTGAACTAAATCGTTTGAGAGTGGAAATTTCTATTTCAGGATATCAGTGATATAAGCAATGACATTAAAATCTCTGATAACGCTGTCCATTCCCTCTAGAACTTTCAAACGAAATTAAATACCGTGCAACATGAACGGCAGATCTCACATTATTTATTTTCCTTAACCTTAGAGACTAAAATCCTAAATAGAGGCTCTCAAAGAGGAGATTTTGCTGCAATAACTACGCCTTTTAAATCCTTTTATTTTACGTAAATTGTTTCACATAAAATAAAAATAAACAATGATTCATGCTAAAGAAAATCGAGTCCCAATATTGACGGTTATTTTAATTGTCTCCAGCTGCTGCTCTACTACCTTAGGTAAGTACATTTAATATATATATATATATATATATATATATATATATATATATATATATATATATATATATATATATATATATATATATATATATATATATATATATATATATATATATATATATATATATATATATATATGATAATTGTCATTCGAATCTTTGGTTAGTTACAACAATCACTTATTTTGGTCAAACCTTAATTAAGGACAAAACGAACCTATATAATTAATCTATATACGAGTATAACCTATATATATAATTATCTGCACTTCTATATATATATATATATATATATATATATATATATATATATATATATATATATATATATATATATATATATATATATATATATATATATATATATTACTCATCCATATATTCACATACGAAGCACTTATGAAATTAACCAGAAGGATACGTAGTTAGTTAATAGCTTACAATAATAAATGAAATAAAGAGAGTTTAATATCAGTTTTAAAGTATTCTTGATCAAATTTATATTGATTAAAAAATGTAAATGTTTAATTCGCATTTGATAAATTTGAGCAATTCTTAATTTAGTTGAAACATTTTAATAAAAGGTTAAGAAACTAAGAATTGTTTGATACGTTTCAGGAAAATTAATTTGGAAAAAAGGGGAAGAACGTTTCTAAATTTTGTTACTGTGTTTTATTTTTAATTATAGTTTTTTATTTTTAATTATAATTCTCCTTTATTGGACTTGACCTTTAATTGGGTCAATTCTCTGCCTGTCCTTAAGAGATCTGAAATTCATTTTAGTCTTTCAATATATATATATATATATATATATATATATATATATATATATATATATATATATATATATATATATATATATATATATATATATATATATATATATATATATATATATATATATATATATATATATATATATATATATATATATATATATATATATATATATATATATATATATATATATATATATATATATATATATATATATATATATATATATTATATATATATATATATATATATATATAATGTTTTATTGATTTGTTATTTATTAAATTACAAACTGAAAATATTTAATTAATTAATACTTAATAAAGAAAAAACATTGTAAATAATTTATATTTAAATTAAATCAGATTTTATCAGGATTTATGAGAAATTTAATAGAAATGGTAATTTAAAATTGTGAAAATTTTATACATTTTCTTTATATTAATTAAAAATATCAATTTAATTTAATAGGATTTTAATTTATAACAGTTTTATATTTAGTTACATTAAATGTCATTTAAATTATTAGATTCTTCTCATATGGATCTTATATATAAAATTCCTATATATATATATATATTATATATATATATATATATATATATATATATATATATATATATATATATATATATATATATATATATATATATATATATATATATATATATATATATATATATATATATATATATATATATATATATATATATATATATATATATATATATATATATATATATATATATATATATATATATATATATATATATATATATATATATATATATATATATATATACTATTTATTAATTTTTGAGTTATATTCACTCCGTTTATATCTATTATTTATTATTTAAACCCATAGGTTGACCAATGCAGATTGAGATATTACACTTTATTTACAAACACCAATTCATGCAATTTATGCAAAATATACACAAAATTACAATCAAATCAGGAA
>SEYY01006795.1:20000-27500 GCA_009176605.1 Armadillidium nasatum | reverse complement strand
TATACAAAAAGATTCTGCTATTTTTTTTTTTGCTGTAATTGTTTATGTTTTTGATAATGCTACTATTGTTGGGGTTTTTGAAGTGGTCATTGTTTTGTCTATGTTGAACAAGGGCGGAGTTCTGGTTATCTATATTTAAATCATGTTGGTGTTGGTGTATTCTTCTCTTATAGTCTATTGATTCGCTAATGTAGTTCAAGTTGCAAACAGAACAAGGAATCCTGTATATACATGGGGGGATGGGGTTTAGAGCTTTGGGTGGTTTGAAGACTTTTTTTAATTTAATGTTATTTGAGGGTACGAAAGTTAAGTTTTTTGGTATGATTGGTTTTATGTGTTGAATGTTAATGTGTGGAATTTGTATGAAGTTAGTTTTTTTGTTTTCATGTGTTATTATCGAGTAAAATTTTGTTTTGGCGTTTTTGTATGATTTATTGATTATATGTATAGGATATTTTAGTTTTGTGAAGGTGTTTTTTAAATAATTAGTTTCAGTATTTAAAAAGGCAGGGGAACAAATTTTTAGTGCACGTAGATAGAGAGCAGAGAGAGTGGCTATTTTAATGTTTGTGGTATGTGTTGAAAACCAGTGTATGTAATTGGATGAAGAAGTGGGTTTTCTATATATTGTATATGAGGATTTTGTGGAGTGATCCCAAATGAAAAATGTATCTAAAAATGGTAGGGAGTTATTTGTAGGGGAGGGGGTTTCCATGGTGAATTTTATATTTGGATGAATGCTATTTAGGAAATTAAGTATGTTTGTAGAACTATTTGAGATCGGGATGGCAGCAAAGACGTCATCAAGCACCTGAGTCAATCATTCTACCGTTTGAACCACGGTAGACGAAAGCCATACTGGCGATCAGAGATAAGATTAGAAGAATTGAGATGTTTCCAAATCTTCCTTTTAAGGAATGATTCGAAAACTTTAGAAGACGGAGGTTAAAGAAATGGGACTGTAGTTGGAGGGTTGAGAGGGATCCCCCTTCTTCGACACAGGCTGAATAAGTTCACGTTACCAGCAAAAAGGGAAGGTCGAAGTAGAAAGATGAAGACTAAATAGTTTACCAAGCCAGGGCGAAAGCTCGGAAGCACAAATTTTGAGAACCACAAGAGGAATTCCATCGGGACCATACGCCTTCTTAGTATTAAGCTAAGAGAGAGCAGAAATGACTTCTTTGGAAGAAATTCTAATTTTAGGCATAAATGAGTTAGAGGGGGTTGAAGGTGGAGGAACAGCTCCGGAATCCCCTAAGGTTGAATTAGAGGCAAACGTTTGAGCGAAGATTTCAGCTTTAGAAGAAGGCAAAACGGCAGTTGAACCGTTAGAAGATACTAAGGTGAAAAAGAGGAAGAAGCAAAGTTATAGTTGACTTTTTTTCGTTTGCAAAATGCCTGAAAGGACGTGAATAAGAACCAGGAAGATTATTGCATGTTAAGCTTTTGGTGTTACGGGAAAAATAAAATAATATATATAATATATATATATATATATATATATATATATATATATATATATATATATATATATATATATATATATATATATATATATATATATATATATATATATATATATATATATATATATATATATATATATATATATATATTAGAGTTGCATGTTTCAGGTCTTTTCTGTCAGTAAAATCAACTACGGTTCAGAAATGACCAGAGTAAGCCTCGTTGCATGTTCAAGATTAAAAAGATTTGCAGAGTTAATTTAAAAAACACGTGGATTTAAAAGCAGAAAATTGCTCGAAGGTTCATAAGGTAAACTTATCAGTCAACAAGAGGATTAAATATAAATAAAATTATCTAAATTCATTATATAGAAAGGTAAAGGTTAAGAAATTATAGAGTGCAAAACAATAACCGATATAAACTCATATATGGGAAAAGCAGTGATTGTAGACAACTAACAATAGTTATATAGAAAAAAAATAGAATGGAATATATATATATATATATATATATATATATATATATATATATATATATATATATATATATATATATATATATATATATATATATATATATATATATATATATAAAGTTATCATCATCACTCACGGGCAGAGCCCTATTCGAGGAGTGTGGTTCTTATCAAGGGAAATTGAGTTATATATTATTTCTGACCAAGATGATAAGTTGCACAGATTATTTGGGTTTTGGATAGGGAAACCCTGCTCCTGAACAGACCAATCAAGTTTTATTTTTCACCACGGATGGGAGTAGTTTAGAATCCTTGAAGCGACCTTCTCTGTAGGAGCAATTTAGAGAGAATGTGATATTGTATGTGTTGAAATAGCGTGGAATGTTGTAAGTATTGGCTATGTTTTTAAGCGAAATGTGAGTATTGAGATTAGCGTCATAATCCACCTTGCTGAAAACTGTAATTAATTAATTAACTACAGAAAATCTCCTACTAACGACAATTTTTTATGTCCGTTCAGGTAACTGGATCGGAGGTTCGAACCTCGATTTGTACACTTTGCAGTACACACACGAGGGGAACGAACCTCGTTTCCTTAAGCCAGAGAAAAACTGACTTACCCACTGAGCTATATATTATATATATATATATATATATATATATATATATATATATATATATATATATATATATATATATATATATATATATATATATATATATATATATATATATATATATATATATATATATATATATATATATATATATATATATATATATATATATATATATATATATATATATATATATATATATATATATATATATATCTTCCGGTGGCAAAAGGCTGGAGCCCTACCAAATTCCACCGGAGTTAGAAAAATTCTATCCTGATCAAAGGAGGCTAACATGTCAAGATTCACGGCGTTTGAAAGTATGCAAGTCAAATGAAGTTTGGAAAACAGATAAAGGGACTGTATTCCAAACTTTACCAGTCGAGTATATTTCAGATTGAGCATAGCGGTTAAGTCTGGGGTCGGAGAATTGGACAGAGAAAGGATGAGAGTTTGTAAAAAGGCGTGTCGCAAGAGCTCTTCTCAAAGGAGGAGGTATGTCACGGGAGAGTTCAGAAGCAGTCCCTTTGTAATAGCGATAGTATAGAGAGAGTGACGCAATATTTCGAAGGGCAGAAAGAGATTGGAGAGAATTAGTTAGAGCAGGATAGTTGATGAGACGAAAAGCCATAGTCTCCACCTTCTCAAGGACAGCTGTATGAGTGGAACCATCCCAGATGGGGGAAACATACTTCATACAGGGGCGATCAGCACCCCTATAGAGAGCAAGCAACTGGGGCGACGTAAAAAAATCACGAATGTGTCTCAGAACACCCAACCTCTTAGAAGCTTGTTTAGAAAGAGAAGTAATATGATGATCCTTCCAAGAAAGATCACGAGAAAAAGATACGCCTAGAGTATTAAGAACAGATGAAGGTTTGAGTTGTGTGTTTTCGAAGAAGACATCATACTTGTGTGGAAGATTGTGTCGGGTGGAGAGATTTAGGTACTAAGTTTTTGAGGCATTGAAAACAACCATGTTTTCGCTGCCCCAATTTAAAATTCGTGAAAGATCAGAGGTTAGCTGCTCCAAGGCAAACCTTTTCGAGTCTATCAACTGCTGTTGGGTGGGACGTTTTTCAAACTGGATGAAGTAATGAAGGGTGGAGTCATCTGCATAGGAGTCGAGGCAATAGAAAGAAAGTCATTAATGAAAAGCCGAAAAAGTGTTTGGGATAGGACAGTGTTCCTTGAGGAACACCACTATTAATAGATTTAATTAAAAGAAAAACGGTGGCCGTCTACAATAGCTGATATAGGACGACCGGAAAGGAAATTTGAGAGAAGATCACAGAAAGCAGGATAGATACCGAAAGAGGGAAGTTTAGAAATCAAAGCTTTGTGCCAGACTCTATCGAAGGCTTTCGATATGTCCAGCGCGACAGCAAAATATTCACTGAAATGCTGAAGAGCGGAGGACCAAGAGTCAGAGAGAAGGGAAAGAATATATATATATATATATATATATATATATATATATATATATATATATATATATATATATATATATATATATATATATATATATATATATATATATATATATATATATATATATTATATACATTAAGAATTTAAATTTGGAAACATGAGGTTTGGAAATCGACGACAGGATCGGATCATGTGAAGAGAAATATATGCAAGGACGACAGGACTAGCCATCCGGCCTTGTGATTACTCTGTCAACGGCTTGTAACTACTCCAGAACCAGCATTGGAAGCCATAGCTCGGAGAAGCACAATCTTTTGAAGACCCCTGGGAGAGAGTGTTTAGAGGTTAGTTTGAAAACGATGCTGGTCCTACTGAAAGGGTAAAAACCCTACCTGAGAGTCTGGATAAGACTTATGGACCGGCATGGAGACGAATGAGCCGAAAAACATGATCTTTTAGAGGGCTCTGGGAGAACTTCTACAAGCAGATGGGGAAAGATGCTGGTTCCACTGACAGGGTGAAAACCCTTCCTGGGAGAGGTTGTAGATTGTATATATATATATATATATATATATATATATATATATATATATATATATATATATATATATATATATATATATATATATATATATATATATATATATATATATATATATATATACACGTTTAAATGGACACCTAGTCTCCCTTTTAAGTTGTTTATAAGAGTAAATGAGAACTATAAAATCAAGAAAGTTAGTCACGTGCTTAATAAGTTTTATGACATCTGAGACTAAAAATCTACCAAAAAAAAATCTTTATTTTTCTTCATTTAAAAGTGAAAAATATTTTTCGTAATAATATTTTTTAAAGTACTTTTTTTTTTTTTTTTTTAATTTTTCTTGAAATGAATATTTAATTTTTTTCCTTGAATTTTTTTTTTTTTTATTTATTTTTTATTTTTTATTTTTTATTTTTTGTTTATGTAAATTTTTATCAAATTTAAGAATAAAAAGCTAAGAATTAAAAATGAAATCATATATTCAAAATTGAATTTTATAAAAGTTATTTCATATATTTTTATTATTATTACTTTTCTTTTCGACTTTCAGTACGAAAGATCAATAAAAGTTAAGAACATGCATGAATTATTATTATTATTATTATTATTATTATTATTATTATTATTATTATTATTATTATTATTATTATTATTATTTATTATTATTATTATTATTATTATTATTATTATTATTATTATTATTATTATTATTATTATTATTATTATTATTATTATTATTATTATTATTATTATTATTATTATTATTATTATTATTATTATTATTATTATTATTATTATTAATTATTATTATTATTATTATTATTATTATTATTATTATTATTATTATTATTATTATTATTATTATTATTATTATTATTATTATTATTATTATTATTATTATTATTATTATATTATTATTATTATTATTATTATTATTATTATTATTATTATTTTTATTATTATTATTATTATTATTATTATTATTATTATTATTATTATTATTATTATTATTGTTGTTGTTGTTATTGTTTTTGTTGTTTTTGTTGTTGTTGTTTTTGTCGGCAATTACTATTGTTGTTCTTTGTTGATATTTTTATTTTTGTGTTTTTTTTCACCTTTTGTTTTTATTATCTCAGTTGTTGAAAATGATTTATTGCCGTGATTTTTCAACTCTTTTTTTTTATTTATTTTTTTATTTTTTTATTTTTTTATTGAAGTTATTCTCTTTGAATTCCTTATTGTGGAGACGTGCCGCATGCCACGCTATTTTCATAACCACGTTTTATGGTCTTATTTTCTAATTCTTTTGGTCATATTGGGTTCTTTTAGCTCCTTTATTCTAATTTATTCCATCTTCGTGATATTTGGAGTTTATTTTCTTGTTTTCTATTCATTACTTTTGGGAGTTTTGATTTTAATGTTAATCTTATGCTTCGTAAGTGGATAAATTTAAATCGTACATTTCTTATGATTAGAATTTAACAGTTCTTTGGTAACAATCATACCATGAAAGAATATATATATATATATATATATATATATATATATATATATATATATATATATATATATATATATATATATATATATATATATATATATATATATATATATATATATATATATACGAGAGAGATATTAAATTTTTCAAAATGAGATTTCATCGATTTCTAAAGCAGTTTTATTTCTATATTTTATAAAATTAATATTATATTATTAAAAAAATTTAAATTAGCTATTAAATAAGTAAATAATTTTAAAATTAATGAAAAATGATAAATCTATAAAGAGAAGCGTGGAAAATAAAACAAAATTATGAAGGATCATTAATTCACCTTTCAATAAAATATGACATCAAATTATCACTACTTAAACATGCATTGTTCTATATATATATATATATATATATATATATATATATATATATATATATATATATATATATATATATATATATATATATATATATATATATATATATATATATATATATATATATATATATATATATATATATAAGAGTGTGCGCGTCTTTTAATTATCCATTACTTGTTTATTAATTTGAAAGTATAGAACTATTTTGGATTTAATGTTCAGGCTTCAAATGACTTTTCATTACTTCACTAAAACTAAAAACATCGTTTTTAAAAATAATAATATAAAATGAAAACAAATAAAACAAAAGCTTGGGAAAGGAAACGAGTAATTTTTTTTCAGTTTTATAGCAAACCACTCGGGAATTAGAAATCTCAAAAGAGTTCTTTTAATAAATAACTGAAAGGAATACATTAAAAGTCATCATATCTCCCTTAGGTAAGTTGTATGTCATTTTGAAACGACTTAAAATGTCAAGTAATAACCTTTGTTTAGAAAGGAAAATGAATAGTAGCGATTTTTCTTTTAAATTATTGATTTTAAATCAAATAAATGACACTAAATGAAAAGCAGAGTATTGAAATATTAACTCAACTAGAGTTGGGTTAAAACACTGTTAAAAATTTCAGAAATCATGTTCAGCAAAACAGGAACCGACAAGCCCTGACACGCTGCGTTTAAAGGTGTATAAGTCATAGGTAGTGGGGAAAACAGAAGAAGGAAGAGTATTCCAGACTTTACCAGTACAGTACATGTAAAGTTTAGCATAGAGGTTAAATCTGGGGTCAGAGAATCGGAGTGAGAATGGAGGAGATTATATGGACAGACGTGCTGTGGGAGCTCTTCTGAAGTAAGTTCTCAAGAGCAATGTTCATTATAATAGCAATAGCATAAGGAGAGTGAGGCAACGGTTTTCGGGCAGAAAGAGATTTTAAATAGTTAGTAAGGGGAGGTGAGTTGATGAGACCAAAAGATTTAGATTCCAATTTTTCCAGACAAGCCGTGTGAGTGGAAACACCCCAGATATGCCACGCGTATTCCATACAGAGACGGACGATACTCCTATATAGATCGATTACATGGAGCTGTGT
>SEYY01006795.1:7500-12500 GCA_009176605.1 Armadillidium nasatum | reverse complement strand
ATTATCTCTTAATTTGTTTAATATTTTGAAAACTTGTAATCACGAAAATCATGGAATACAATTTAAATATTTTATTATATATTTATCATATTTCTATGTACTATTATTATATTCTATATATATATATATATATATATATATATATATATATATATATATATATATATATATATATATATATATATATATATATATATATATTATATATATATATATATATATATATATAATATATATATATATATATATATATATATATATATATATATATATATAAATGTGATATACCAACAAGTTTTCATTCCAGTATGTGATCTACCAACGATTTATGTGGAAAGTATCTCTGGATTCATGTTCAGACTTTTTGAATGATATTAGACAAGTTTATCAGAATTTTTTATTTTTTTATTTTTTTTTTTTTATTACTATTTATTTTGTTTCTTGTTCTTCACGTCTAAGCTTTTTCATTTTTTTTTATTTACACGCTGAGAAAGCCCCAGTTATCGTCCATTTACCTTTAAGTCCAGGTTAGGTTTAGTCGACTAGATGATAGATACAACAAACTAGTTCGACTCAACCTAACTTGGACTTAAAAGGTAAATCAATGATAACAGCACAGCAAATATTACGGAATGGAATTTTAGATGAATGTTCTAGATTGCTGGATCTCAGACTTTCTGTAGATCATAATTGGAAAAGCCACATATATATATATATATATATATTATATATATATAATATATATATATATATATATATATATATATATATATATATATATATATATATATATATATATATATATATATATATATTAGCTGGCCGTTAGCGTAAATTTACCTTTCAAGTCCAGGTTAGGTTGAGTTGAACTAGTTTGCTGGATCTAACAAATTAGTTCGACTTAACCTAACCTGAACTTAAAGAGTAAATCAACAGTAACGGCCCAGCAAATATTACGGAATGAAATGGTAGAGAATGTTCTAGATTGGTAGATCTCAGACTTTCTGTAGATCACAAATTGGAAGGCACCTATATATATATATATATATATATATATATATATATATATATATATATATATATATATATATATATATATATATATATATATATATATATATATTATCGCAACCGCATCCGCATATCGAAAAATTCAACATCTGCATCGCATTGCACGATCGCATCCGAATTTTATCAGCATTCACATCCGCATCCGCAAATGAAAAATATGACATCCGATCCATCACTATATATATATATATATATATATATATATATATATATATATATATATATATATATATATATATATATATATATATATATATATATATATATATATATATATATATATATATATATTCATGAAATTGGTGTTTATGTGAAATGAAAGCAGAGCAAAGTACTCTCATTATTAGGTAAAACCTAAAAAAAAAAAAAAAAAAAAAAAAAAAAAAAAAAAAAAAAAAAAAAATAGGCGAGATTTTTCTCAATAATAGAATAGAGAATCAAAGAGAATTAACATAAGAACGGTCGAAATGATTCTAAACAAGGCATTCATGTCCCTGGAACATTAATTTTCAGCTCAACGTTCTCGTCTTCTTCCTTCCTTTTATTTTTTACTTGCCTTTCTTGGCCTTGTCTCCAGGAAGAAAGGACGAATTCTAATCGTTCCGCTAAGCTTCCTATCCAATTGTAATATGGTTTCTACGTTCACAGAATTTAGGTTATGCTTATTTACTGACTGTCGTTTTCTTTTAGACTTAGACATATAGTATAGGCTAACAATATATACGCACACGAATTTATTATTATATATAATATATATATATATATATATATATATATATATATATATATAATATATATATATATATTATATATATATATATAAAATTACCATTATAAAAAATAATTTTTTTATTTACAATAACAATGTTCTTGAACAATTACTTAGAAACCCAATTTATTGCTGTTTCTTTTATAGAATTCAAATATCTTTTTTTACACTTTATAATATATATATATTATATATATATATATATATATATATATATATATATATATATATATATATATATATATATATATATATATATATATATATATATATATATATATATATATATATATAATATATATATATGGTCGTTTTCAATGCCTCAAAAGCTCTTTTCCTCCATCTCTCTACTCAACACAACCTTCCAAACAGCTATAACATCTTTTTCGAAACACACAGCTCAAATCTTCGTATGTCTTTAATATTCTCGGTGTTTCTTTCTCACATGAACTTTATTTCTTTTTTTATACAAACTTCTAAGAGGTTTGGTGTCTTGACTCGCCTTCGGAATTTCTTCACGCCAAACCAGTTTTGCTTGCTCTTTTTAGAATGGTGTTGGTTCGTCACTCTATGGAGTACGCCTCACACATATGGGATGGTTTCACTTATAATAGCTTTTCTTGAAATGGTGGAATTTTGGAATTTTCGTCTTACCAAATCTTTCGCTCTCACAACCTCTTTGCACTGCCTTTCTACTTGTCTAATTGTTGTTTAACTCTCTCTATACCAGCGTTTCTCCACCTTTTAATCCTCGTGACCACCTAAGAACACAAAGTAAAAAGTTAATAGCTTCGTTACTCTCTATTTACCTCTTATGCTAGGTAGGTGCGGAATTCAAAAATGCGGTTTAGGATATTTATTGTACGAACGATTAATTAATATTACGAATGGGAAGTGTCAAATTCAAAAGAGTAGATTAATATATTTATCGTATGGTTTATTAATAAATTTAAAATATGAAAGGAAAATTGGTTTTGCTCATCGTTTTTAATATTCATAGACAAACATTTACAAAGTACGAAAATCATGTTATCTAATCTTTGTATGCATTTAAATATAAATAATAGTTATTAAAAGATATGAATATTTTATTTCCTACATTAGGTGTTTTTGCTACAAATTGTCGCTCTCTGTATATGTTATCACCATCACCAGGCTGAGAGACTATGTACTATTCTATTACTATTACAACGGACTCTTCAATTCTGAACTCTCCCGTCTTATACCTCCCTTCATTAAGAAGGGATCGTACGGCACACCTTTCTACTCAGTATCATCCATTGTCTGTCTTACTCTCTAACCCCAGACTCAACCGCTAAGTTTAATCTTACATGTACTCTGCTGTTGAATTCTAGAACACACTCCCTTTATCTGTTTTCAAAACTTGTACACCTTCAAACTCCAAGTATTGAGATACGTCGACATTTAACTGAACTATGATTTCATAATTGCCCCAACTCTGGTGAAAATTTGTAGGCCTCTGTGCTTTGAACACCAGAAGTATATATAATATATGTATATATATATATATATATATGTATATATATATATATATATATATATATATATATATATATATATATATATATATATATATATATATATATATATATATATATATATATATATATGCAGGGAGAAAAAAATCATTATTTAGTTTCTCGTTAAATAACTTTTTGGCACTCACTGCCATATTCATTTATTTCTTAGAGAGATAAAGATAGAGACAAAGAGATAAAAAGAAAAAATAAAAGATTTATAAAAACATTTTTCTTCTTTTTGTTTTTCGATTTTGTTTCCCAACCACAAAAAATAAATACATTTATATTTATATTATAAAATTAGGAAGTTTTATTCAGTGACGCACAAATTATTTGTAAATATATGTCCTTGTATTCTAAGTATTCCTTTATGAAAGTTTCATATTGCTGATTTGACAAATAAAATCTAAAAATCATAATTAAATATATGTACATATATAATATAATATATATAATATATATATATATAATATATATATATATATATTATATATATATATATATATATATATATATATATATATATATATATAAAATGATTACCATTATATTAAACCTTTTCTATTTACAATACAATGTTCTTGAACAATTACTTAGAAACCCAATTTATTGCTGTTTCTTTTATGGAATCTATATCTTTATACACTTATATATATATTTAATAGTATATATATATATATATATATATATATATATATATATATATATATATATATAATATATATATATATATATTCTTGAGAAGAGAGAATTTCAGATTTTATTAAACGGCATTTTGAAGACAAACAAAAGTCAGACAAAAGAGATAAAAAGAAGTAGAAGTTCTATCGATTCTAAGACAGAAAGAAATGCCTTGAAAATATATATATATATATATATATATATATATATATATATATATATATATATATATATAATATAATAATATATATATATAGATATAATTATATAATATATATATATATTTGTAATTTTTTTTTTTTTTTTAATTTAATTACTATTAAAAAAAAATGCTGAAATATTAAAACGAAATAAACATTTCCTTGAAATAAAAAAATATAAATACAATATAATGATCTTCAGAATAGAAATAAACATCTCTTTCTCTCTAGATAACACACTATGATATATATATATATATATATATATATATTATATATATATATATATATATATATATATAATATATATATATATATATATATATATATATATATATATATATATATATATTATATATATATATATATATATATATATATATTAATATATATATATAATATATATATATATATATATATATATATAATATATATATTATATATATAACTTCGCATTCCGCCTTTCCTACTCTCTTAGGATGGTGCCAATCATAATTCCTTCACATACATACTTCACCTTTCATTCCTCTCACCACAGCCCTCCATCTTCCTCTGTCCTCTGCAACTCTCCTGCCCTCTTCGAAATTCAAACGCCTTCCACAGAATATCTCCCTCACTCCATCACCCATCACCATTTTGGCCTTCCTCTCCCTCTACCTCCCTCAACCTCGAATTTAACCATTTTGCACACTATCTTCTCTTGATCCATTCTACACACATGCCCAATCCACTTTAGTA
>SEYY01006794.1:0-15000 GCA_009176605.1 Armadillidium nasatum | reverse complement strand
TTCCATAATTACAAATGCAAAACTATAAAAAGATTATTCAATTTTTTTTATATTTTTTTTTATTAAAATCAAAAGCCTATATACTTTAACTATGGCATACATGATAATGATTTGAATGGCAGGGTTGTCATTTTATTATAAATTAAAAATCAATATTTCCCTCAAATTTCTATATTGAATTATAAAAATGTTGAAATTAAATGTTAAGAACATAAGCTAAAAGATTAATAAACTGTCCCCTACTTTCTAATTCTCTTGACCCACTATCTTTGCGACGTGACGTTGGCGCCTTATCCCATTTCTATAGGTACTACATTGGCAGGTGTTCGACGGAATTGGCCTCTCGCATTCCTCCATCGTTGCCTCGTACTCGTTGCACAAGGGGTGCCCTGCTCACACGATATTTGTGTGGATGTAGGAAACCCCAGGCTAGCCTATTGTGGTGCCACCTCTGCTCTGTGGAACTCTACCGTCGTCTATTTTTCATCCTGTATTTAATCTTCCACTCTTCAAGGTTTCCGTCTGTGCCCACCTGAGGGATTAGGTCTTTGTTTGAGTGAGCTTTCTTCATTTTGTGTGTGCCATCTCCTTGAAAAGGGCTCTGCCCGTGAGTGTCGGCATTCTGTAAAAAATTTAAAAATAAAGATAAAAGTAAAAATAAAATATTACGTTTCTTCATGAATATTTTTTCAAATTAACACATTCAATATTTTCTTTAAGAGTTTTGAAGTAGGAATATTCACAAAAAAAAAAAAACAAAACCCCTACACCCCCCGACTTCCACATAAAAAGAAATTCAGGATATTAATTGCTACTTAAATTTAAGTATTTGTTGGATTTAAATATATAATTGATTTCATCAGTAATGATAATAATAATAATAATAATAATAAGACTTTAAATTTATGGCATGAATTATAAAATGGATCATATGGTTTAAATTAATTTTAAGTATTTAAAGTAAAAACTCAAATTTTATAATATTAACATTTTATTTTTAGATACCAAGTACTTCAAATGATTGGAAACGCATCTCGTATGACTTCGAAAATCAGTGGAATTTCCCGAATTGCATCGGTGCCTTAGATGGCAAACACATTGTTCTACAGTCACCAATCAACAGTGGCTCAGAATTCTACAATTACAAGAGATACTTTAGCATTGTGTTGATGGCACTTGTAGATGCCAATTGTAATTTCATTTTTGTGGATTGCGGATGCCAAGGTAGACTGGGTGACAGTGCCGTTTATCGAAACACTGAACTTTTTAAAAAAGTCGAAAATGGTGAACTAAATCTACCTCCAGATGAAGTACTAAAAGAAAGGAACAAATGTGTGCCATACGTATTTGTAGGTGATGACGCTTTTGCCCTTAGTAATCAGATTTTAAAACCTTATCCAGGAACTCATGCAAAAGGGACAAAAGAGAGAATTTTCAATTACCGCCTTTCACGTGCTCGACGAGTAGTTGAAAATGCCTTTGGTATACTAGCTTCGGTATTTCGAGTGTTAAGGAAGCCAATGCTGCTACAACCTCAAAAGGCATCACTGGTAACAATGACCTGTGTTGTCTTGCATAATTTTTTAAGAAAAAGTGAGACTTCATGTTCGACATATTCTCCAATAGGCACTGTTGATATAGAAGAAGGAGGAATTCTTACACCTGGTTCTTGGCGGCATGAACAAGACATGTCTTCCCTTTTACCACTACAGAAAATACCGAGAAAGTCGAGTTATGAAGCAAAGAACATAAGAGATGAATTTGCTGAATATTTTACCACTGTTGTAAAGTTGCGTGGCAGCATAATTACTCTTAATTATTAAGATTGTATTTTCTTTATATTGGTAAATGTTTTAAATTTTTTTTTTTTATTTTTTGTACAATTTTTAATTTCAATGAATAGATTTCAAATATATTCTTTAAATACAATTTAGAAGGTAAGCTTTTGTTTTTGTATCCATACTTTTAAATTTATAATTTAATGGGCGCGTGTGAAATGCTTACAATTTATTTTAGAATATCATCAAGCTTTTTTCTTTTTTTTTTTTTAAAGTACTTTCAGTTTAATGAATCCCTAATTTTTTTTATGAAATTTTATAAGTTTTGCAACAATAATTTAATGACAGTAGATTCAAACATAATTTGTAAAGAAGTAGTAATAGTTCATTTTAATCATTAATAATAAGCATATTGCATTTTTTTTATATATAAAAAAAGTAACCATCAAAAATGAAATATTTTTTTTTATAAACAAATAGTAGGTTAGAAACAAATCATTTACAATTGAAATGTTTATTATAAATAACACGTTTTTATAAATATAAAAATATACGTTTTTATAAATATTTTTAAAGAAAGTAGCAAATAAAGGTTTTGTTTTCCTTTGACAAGAAGAAAAATAAACGTAAATACTCTACTCTGGAAAACTTTAAACTGATGAGGCTTTTAATAGAAGTACATTCCATTTATTTAATCAAAAGCAGTCCATAGTAGATGATTATCAACATAATCTGAAAATGGAATTAAAAATCTTAAGAACTAGCCCTGTGTGTGCAGGGGGTGGAAATTTAAACAAATAACATTGTGATTGCTATAAGAGATGCATAAAAGGACAGTGATAACTAGGATTGGGTCCAACTACCACTTATTTATGCCCTAGAAAATGTTCATGCATGCCTCGAATTTTGATTGCAGGCTTAAGCTCCCTACTCCTTTAGTGTAGTGTAGAACCTAGAGACAGTTATTCTTAGGGCGTTTTAGTTGTGAAAATAATTGATAAAATGAGGAAATAGCGTATTTAATAGTATATTAAAACTGTATTGTCAGTAAGAGAGTGTTTGAAGGATAGGAATGAGTTTGGTATAGGGGAGAAGGTGCATAGGAGTGAATGATGTGGTTTTAAGAGAGTATGGTTGTGGCCTGACCACAGCAGGAGTTCCGTCAGGGTGTTCAAAAGACAGAGTATATTTTTTTGCTGCGACGGGGTTGCACTTAAGAGTATGAGGAGGATTTCCTTTCGATTTGACGTCCTGTTCTATATAAAACTATACCGTTTCCATTGAATGTATCACACCCTACCCTTATCTAGGATTATATAAGTTATCACATACGAATTCTCTAAGAGTCATCATGGATGCCTCGGATCATATGTATGTTTACATAACCCACCCCGAGTCGATGGATATCTAGGGGGAGGCAATAATATATTTTATATATATATATATATATATATATATATATATATATATATATATATATATATATATATATATATATATATATATATATATATATATATATATATATATATATATATATATACTTACGAAAAAAGAACTTTTATATTAATAAGAATGTGGACCAGGAGGCAGACGGAATGACGACGTTGACTGTAGCGAAGGTAAGTCAATTTCTACACATTCTGTGGCAGATTGAGAGTTAATATGAGTTTGCATTGTCGGAGTTGTGGATGCAATTGTTTGCTTAGGAACAATTATACATTTGTTTTGATGTAAAGAATTTTGTTTGATTCGCTCCATCTCTACTTCAAAAAGTATATTTTCAAGTTTGTTTATAGTTGTTGCACGAGTTTTTTCATCCAGTTTTTTTAATCTGCATGCAATAAACTCTGCAAAAACATCACACTCGTCTTTCTTGATTCTGTTCGCTTGAATGGATTTAAGCGAAGAATAAGCATCTTCCATCATTGTGTTTACTGTTGAAATTTCATTACCCCTTTTTCTCATCTTTTTACGTGGTGGCTCATTTTCGCTGGATTGGGATGGTACGACTTCTGCATTGAGAAAAAAATACAAATTAATACTCCTCAAAAGATAGCTTTTTTTCCGTATGTAAATGATATATGGACCGTTTATTTTGAAAGTGGTGTAAGTCCATTTTTGAGAAAAATGAGCTATCACGTAATTCATGCTTAATTTAATGTAATTTTTTTATATATAACTAGTCCGTGTTTAATTTCTCAAAAAAATCCCATGTTTTGTACAACTTAAAATCGGTCGGTAAATGAAATTGCATAATCATCGATTATGAAAGTGGTGTAAGTCCAATTTACATAATAATAAAGTTAATTTGTACGTGTGGGACGAAACCATTGCTTCTAGGGGATCGCAAGAGGTGGCTTCATGCTGTTTGAAGCACTTAGAAAATGTAACGACCCAAAGCCATGTTATTGCCTACAGTGACATGTGTACTGGGCAAAATCGAAATTTACAAATGGCATTGATGTGGTTGAAGGTTGTCCAATCGGAAAACAGCATTGAGATAATTGACCACAAATTTTTACTCTCGGGGCATTCATACCTTCCGAACGATGCAGATTTTGGCATCATAGAAATGGCATTGAGAAAAATGAATTTTGTGTACACACCACAAGATTACTATAAAGTAATAGCGCAATGTAGAAAACAGGATAAATTCATTTTATATGAAATGAAACGGGAGATTTTCATTTCAACAAAAAATCTCCAAAATGCAATTAAAAAACAGATAAAAAAAATACTAATGGGGAACAGGTCAATTGGTTGCAAATATGTTGGTTGAGGTTCCTCAAAATTGCACCATATACCATTTTTTATAAAACAACGATGACGGACGCAGAATTTAAAATTATCAATTTATTACCTCAACGTCCTGGAAGACCGTTAAAATTTGAAAAAATCGCCCTGGAGCCTTTGTACCAAAATGCCAGACCTATTACGTACGAAAAATATAAAGACATGAAGCAGCTACTACCCTATATACCTCCGGTGCATCATGCATATTTTGAAACACTACCACATGCAGAGAATAAGTAAATTCTTGTAATCAGTATCTTGTAATGACAATGTAATTGCCGTCTAAAATAAAATTTTATGTGTTGTTATGCGTATTTGTAAACAAAATTATTAAAATGAAGTATATTTTAAGCGATATTTGATTTTCCAAAATTGAAATTAAACGATTTTTACAATTGTCTAATTTTGAAAGTGGTGTAAGTCCATTTACAGCACATAAATATGTGTTATCGTAGTCTAATTAGCCAAAAACAAATTTATATAAACAAATTAAATGTTGATAAAACAATAGAAACAATGCCAGACCTCATATGATTTGCCTGTATTTTTAAATCAACAAATATAGTAACCTTTAATTTTCTCGAAACAAAAGAAAATGGACTTACACCACTTTCAAAATAAACGGTCCATATATATATATATATATATATATATATATATATATATATATATATATATATATATATATATATATATATATATATATATATATATATATATATATATATATATATATACAGCGCGTCAGCAAAGAATCACCGAAATGTCGAAGAAATGAAGATCAATAGTCAGAGGGAAGGGAACGATCACCAGTAGAGCGTTTCTTACGAAAACTACACTGGCAATCAGAGTTAAGATTTGAAGAATTGAGATGTTTTAAATTCTTCCTCTTTAAGGAGAGGTTCGAAAAGTTTAGAATATGGAATAGTCTCCTCCTTGCCAGAGAGAATCACGTCGATAATGCGTTCGGCACACTCCGAGGGACTCCTCTCACAGAAGCGATACTCATTCTCTGTTACTTCACCTCCTATCCACTCCCATGCCCTTCATTGGTGGATGGTGGCGATAGTTATGCCGTCTGCGAATGAAGTAATGTGGGTGTGTGTTGTTTGAGATTGAGGAAGGTCTGCTGTGTATAGGTTAAATAGTGGGGGGGATAGTATGGCTCCCTGGGGTACTCGGTTTCTTATGTTTATGATCCAAGATTTTTGCGTTTCGTTGTATTTGGGGGATTCTTCCTGATAGGAAGTTGGCTAACCATTTCTTGATGTTTGTTGGGATGTTGGATTGGAGGAGTTTGTGGATTACATTGTGTCTCGGGACGGTATCGAAGGCTTTCTTTATATCTATTGCTATAATTATTATTGTTTTGTTATGTGGTTTATGGTTTAGTTCGTTTGTTATTGGTTGGATGATGTTGGTGAGTGATGTGGTGGTGGAGTGGTTGGGCTTGAAACCGTGTTTGAAGCTTTGCTTTGAGATGAATTGGAGGATAGAATTTAGTATTACTTTTTCAAGTAGTTTTGAGATATGGATAAGAGGGAGATTGGGCGATATGAGGAGGGGTTTGATGGGTCTTTGCCAGGTTTTAGTTTTTGTTTGCCAGGCGTATATATATATATATATATATATATATATATATATATATATATATATATATATATATATATATATATATATATATATATATATATATATATATATATTGTGTTAATAAAAAATATTCATAATTTATTTTAAATTAATTAAATTTGAAATAAAATTATATTAATACAAATTTTACAGTTACATACCTAGATTTTCAATTTCATTTAATTCATTTTCATCAGCAATATCTGTTTCAACCATTGACTGCTCACATAATAGATTTTCTCGAAATTCCATATTCTAAAATCATAAATGGTATATATATATATATATATATATATATATATATATATATATATATATATATATATATATATATATATATATATATATATATATATATATATATATATATATATATATATATAGTGATCAAAATTAACTAATCTAATTTCTAATAACCACCTCTGTCAAAATGTTGAAGCAATATACATAAAGATTTTAACCTGCCTCTAGGTGGTATCTTTTTAACATAGCATATTATATTGAAAAATATTAAGTCTATAACTTGATGAATTAGAAATAAAAAATTTAATGAACCTACCATTGAATTCATGCTTTCCTTTGCCTGATCTGTGTTACTCAGAAAGGAAGCCATTTTGTCAAAAGGAAACCATATTGGTTTGTAAACATCAGTAGATCCAGACCCACTTTTCACACTTTTATTTACTTTCCTCATGTGTGTCCTGAATGCAGCCATTAGTGATTCCTTTTTTTTTTTTAAGTCAGGAATTGACATTTCAGTTTGCATTTTCTCTTTGATTCTGTTCCATCCATCATACACTTTATACCTGTTTCTATGTAAAGGATGGCTAGCATCCCAAATATGAGGCTCAGATTGATACAAATCTAAAAATTCCAAAACTTTTTCCGTTGTCCAACAATCCATTGTATGATGCTGAAAACAAAAACAAAAATTTAGACATAAAACTACATTATTTAATCACTGTTCATTCAAATTTCAAATATATAATATATATATATATATATATATATATATATATATATATATATATATATATATATATATATATATATATATATATATATATATATATATATATATATATATATATATGCCAACTGGAGAGATTTATATTAGTCAGGATAGGGAGGATTGGTTTTTTTCTTTTATTTGTTATTTCTACCCCCTCCTAGTAAAGGGCTTGACCCATGAATGGTGGTAATCTATAAAATAAATATATACCGGTATATATAATATATATATATATATATATATATATATATATATATATATATATATATATATATATATATATATATATATATATATATATATATTAATAATTCGCATGAGCATCATTGTATGTTCATGTGGTTTCACCCGTAACTTTCACCCTGCAGTAGGTAATAACCTATGCACTGCCAAAGTACTCCTTATGTTATATTATTAGGAGGATAATATTATTTATTGTTCATTTATGATATACTTGTGTGTGTGATTGGTAATAAATCTGTTTCTCTATTTTACAGGCAGTATTTACTTTGTTAAAACTCTCAATTAAACGAAGCAGTAGTTAGATTGTTATATACTTTGTCTGATACAAAACTGATATATTATATAGTCTGTTTCAAAATAATCTCTGGTAATATATTCTCAAGTACGGAACAAGTACGAACATATAGTCTGGTTCAAATTAATCTCTGGTGATATATCCTCAAGTACGAAACATTCCTGGCTAGGATTCCAGTGCTCGGATCACATTCCAGTGCTTGGATCACTTTGCAGTGTTCAGATTCCATACCAGTACTTGGATCACTTTCCAGTGCTTGGCTAGTTTCCAGTGCTCGGATCAGAATCCATTCTGTATCCGTTTCCAGCACCAGGATCAGTTTCAGTGCTGTATTCAATCCAGAGTCAGTCCATATATACAGGCTATAGACCATAGATAATCACAATACGCCTTGACGGGGTATTACTATAGAGGAAGCAAACACTGACTCAAACATATTCTGTAATTGGATAGTTGAGCAAGCTGTGAGCAGTTTCCTCTAGATAATCTTGCCAAGTTAAGTTATTCTTAAATAATTAAAGTATTATTTGTATTGCTTAATCGTGCCAGTATTTACTGATTAAATATACATTTATTTATATCTGTATATCTAATCAGTCCTAAAATTATCATCTTATTTTTGTAACCTAATTATAATCGAGCAAATCATTATTTCATTATATAATTGTATGCATATATTCACCCATATATTATAAGTGTGAGACACCGTATATATAAAATTATTTATAATTTTATATATATTCACCCCTTTAATTACCAATCTTGGTTCGTTAAAGTTTTGAAATATTCTTGTGTTGATTCATATTCATTAGTCAACATCATAATCTACATCAACATCCCGGTGTCAGTAAATAATCTGGTACTTACACACACATTTGGTGTATGCCCTGACAGCCGTGCCGACGGGTATAGCTGGCAGGTTATATAGTTGAATGTGTTGAAGCCAGAATTGTATATTCGTTAATTAAATTTGTATATATTCTTCAGGGTGCATTCTTATTCGTAGATCGTGTCCTGTGTTTTCCTGTAGTTAGTTTATTATATTGCTATATAATTTACTATATCTTTTGGAGTCACGAGAGGTTATTCATTGTTGGTTTGACATACGTACTTGGCACCTCTTCATTTAATTCGTCTGGGCCATAGATAAAGACGAAGAAGTTTAGCAGGGGAATCCTGTAAACCGGACCTGAGTGTCTGCGTTATTCGTTGTTATACAGAATTTCATTGAGTTGTTGGCGGGAGTGTTTGGATGAACTGTAAGTTGGTTGATCTTATCTTAGTATTGGTAGGGTGAGTCATCATCAGTAACCGTACTCTCACCTTAACATAATTGGCGACCTTGCCAGGATTGTCCTGCAGGCGCCTTGTTTTCATATTCGTTGGTTGAAGTTGTCTTGTTGACTCTCGTGACAAATCTTCGTCGAATCATCGGGGTTGAATATTGTTGTGTAACATTTTTTTTTAAGTATTGTTGTTGTTGGGCTGTCAAGGAAAACTACAGTACATTCTTAACATAGTATATTTACATTATACACTGCACAATGACACACTCTCAAAACCAGGATATGTTAGAGTTAGGTTCGATCGCGGATCTTGACTTGTCTGTGTCCTCTGACCGAGTGGGTACACAAGACCCGTCGACGGTAGATGTGCCATATAATCGAACCGCGGTATCGAGTCATGCCGATAACGCGTTTATTTTAGCGGAATTACAGCGATTACACGCGGCGCTTGGCGATTCTAACCGTCAATTAAGTCAATTGCGGGCCGAACGACGTAGTGAGCCGCAGATTGGTGGCTCATTTAAGGAGGAACAGCGACCTCCAGTAGAGCGGGTTCCGTTTCCATTCGCGAATGCGGGAACAGTAGAGTCGTCTCCGGTTCGGGAACATAAATTTGCGGGAACCAGTCTAACTCGCGAACCGTTAGTTGGCGTGCGGTTCTCTTTGCCGTCTGTGGCGGAGAGGAATATATATTCAGCGGTAACGTCCAGCGTGCGTATTCCGCCAGTTTCTACTATGTTGACTTCATCAACATTCCCGACTCCTATTTATTCATCATCCATCATGACATCATCGTTGTCTGAACCTTACAGACCATTGCCTTTTCAAACTCTGCCCCCTAGCTCAGATAGTCGCCTTGATGCAATTGAAGATCAATTATCAATGGTCACACGATCTGTCAATATGCTGACACAGATAGTGGCAAAAGCATATAAGCCAAAGGCAGTACCTCCACGAAAGTTCAACGCGGCTAAAGAACATAATCTCCGAACGTTCTTCAAACAGTTCGAGAGATACTGCCAGGTCATGTATCCAGACCAGCCCGAAGACTGGATAATCGTCCTCGGAAACTTCCTCGAGGGTTCTTACAGTGACCTGTATGATCAAATTATTCGTGAAGAGATGGCTTATACTGCTATTAAAGACGCCTTGCTTCAATGGTGGGACTATGAGGCGGGAGTAAGAAGGGACAAGGCTTCGCAAGAGTTTATGCTTGCCAAACGGAAACCGGGCGAGAGTGTCAATATGTTCGCACTCAGGTTGGAACAGTTAGCAAACCGAGCCTACCCCGGTGTTTCCATGCGTGCCCATGACAATTTGCGACGGGCATTCCTACATAATCTGCCAGCAGTAGTGGAACAACGAATGCATGATTATATACTCAACCATGAGGGTGCAACTGGTCAGAAGATGCAATTTGATCAGATAGTCAGGTTGGCAAATCAGCATTGTAATGAGTTGTCAACCGAACAAATCGTCGAAGAACCTGAGGTAATAACTATTTCCCAGGTCAAAACACAACGACAGAAGAGCGATGCCTGGAGTGAGGCGGTCAGAAGATATTCTGACAGGCCAAGGAACTCTACTAGAGCTGTAGTTGAGTCAGCGCCTACCACACCGCCCAAGCCCGCAAATAATCGTTCAGAATATAGGAATAACCATGGTAATGGTAATTCAGCGCCAAGAACCACTGGTAGATCATCAAAATCCGATTTCTTCTGCACGTATTGTGGAAAAAATAATCATACTCTCAGCGATTGCTATACTTATAATGATGTCTGCGCATATTGCAAACAGCAGGGGCATTCTGCAAAAGAATGTTCACAGACAAAGTCAAAGCAATCAAATAATCAGTCCTCACAAGCGGCTCGAACACATATAATGAAATGCCCATACTGCTCTGCAGGACATCTGGGGAAAGATTGTCCCGGCCGTGGAAGTCCCCGATCTAAAGGTCGTGAAAGTCCATTGCCTCAACGAAATAATCAGCGGGGTGTAGTTAATAACACACGGAGTACACGTGACGACTCTCATTCAGAAGGAGCTAGTGGCGGAGCACAAGCTTTAAACTGAGTGACTCCGTAGCCATGGGTCAGGCTGCGGAGGTTAGTGATGGTAGCTCCAGTTCAGATGTATTGACCCAAAAACCAAGTGAGACTCCCGAAAATATTCAGATCCTATTTAATCGGGCTGACAGTCAACCCTTATATGTGGATGTCATCCTTGAGGGATATTCGGGCAGACCTTACGATTGCCTAGTTGATAATGGGGCATGTGTAAGCCTAATTAAATCTTCGGTAGTGGATGAGCTCATCGGTGTTCACAAACATGCTTCAACTATTCGAACGATTAGCGGCATTGGTCATACTGCCGTGAAAATTTCACATTTTGTCCTATTAAGTCTTCGTTTTAGGAGTGGCTTCAGTACCACTCAAACTGAATTCTACGTTGTCCCATCTCAGTTCCTGGAGGATTCGTTGGTGCTGGGTGTTCCTCTTTTACGAGCAAATAGTCTTCTCCCTGATATGTCTACATATCAGTTATTACTAAGGGATGAAGATAAGTTTCTCGTGGTAGCTTCAGATCCTACCAAAAGTAACACCACTATCGAACCACGAACAATCGAAAATATGGAGGTAGGAGCGCATCAGTGCGGATTTATTTCTATAAATCTATGTAATTTTACATATTCTCTCCAGAACTTCTATTTAGAAGGTCTGAGTGAGGAGAACTTTAATGTGCTACCCGGAATACTCAGTGAAGGCGATTATTCAGTTGTAGCTGTTTACAACGGTAGCGAATCATCCAGATTCATACCAAAGGGATTCTCAGTGGGGTCTGCTTTTCCTATATCAGAGACCACTGATATTTCCATTTATAATATTCTGTCAAGCGAATTGGAAGATGCTTCTGTGCAGGAAAACTATTGGACGCGAGATAAAATCATGGAAGAGTTTGAATTTTCGGATGTTCAGTTGAATGATTCTCAAAAAGATCAGCTTATAAATCTTCTTCAAAAATATTCTGCAGTCCTCAGTACTGGAGATGATGACGTTGGGCTTGCTCATAATGTCCAGCATCACATTGAGCTTACGACCGATAGGCCCATTCATGTGCCGGTTCGGCGGTTCCAGGGACCACTGGCCCAAGAAATTGAGCGTCAGTGTGGTGAGCTTGAAGAGGGTGGAATTATTCGGAAAAGTTACTCTCCATATTCGGCTCCAGTAGTTCCTGTAAGGAAAAAGGACGGTGGTTTGCGTTTGTGTGTGGACTACCGTGCCCTTAATAAACATACTAAGGGAGATGCATTTCCTTTACCTAATTTAATCGATTCCATTTACAATATGGCAGGTGCTCAAATATTCACCACTATCGATTTAGTGCGTGGATATTACCAAATCGAGATGGCAGAAGGTAGTATAGAGAAAACGGCTTTCTCTACACCACTGTCACATTATGAATTTCTTCGTATGCCTTTTGGAGTGAAGGGCGGACCAGCCACTTTTCAGAGAGGTATGATGTTGGCTCTGTCAGGTATCCCATGGTCTGAGGTCATGGCTTATCTTGACGACGTAATTATTCGGTCCAGCACTTTCGAGCAACATATTGTCTCATTAGAAAAGGTATTACGTGCTTTAGATGCTAATGGTTTTAAACTAAAGCCGAGTAAGACAAAGCTATGTCGAGGGTCAGTTGATTTTCTCGGTCATCGAATAGATAGTCGTGGGATCTTGCCTCTCGAAAAGAATCTTTCGGGCGTGCTTGACTTTCCCGTGCCCAGTACGGTCAAACAACTTAGGCAGTTTCTGGGGATGGTCAACTTCTATAGACGCCACATCCCACACTGTTCTTCGATAGCGAAACCCTTGTCTTGTCAAACTGGAGGCCGTACAGTACGATGGACGGAGGAGTGTCAAAAAGCTTTTGACCAACTTAAATCATCGCTGGTTAGTCCAACTTTATTGGCTTTCCCAGACTATAGTCTTAATTCGTCGCCGTTGGAATTATTCGTTGACGCGTCTAATATCGGATCGGGGGCGGTGTTGTCACAGCAGCAGGGGGATGATAATCGACCCATCGCGTTCATTTCCATGACATTTTCCGATGCGCAGCGAAAATATTCCACTGTAGAGCGCGAGTTGGCAGCATTACGGTGGGCCGTCAAAGCATTGAGACCTTTCCTTTGCAATGAAAAAGAATTCATCATTTATAGTGATCATGAGCCGTTGCAGTACTTACATAATATGTCAACCGCAGATGGACGTATTGCACGGACATTAGAAGAACTTTCTGAATACAATTTTCAAATTCGTCATATCAGCGGTAGGAAAAATATTCTTGCAGATGCCTTGTCTCGTTCTCCAGTTCCCGCAGCCGAAGATGAACCTTTAGATATTCCGGTTGAAGAAATCTTCGAGGGAAATTACATCCCACCGGGTTTTAAACAGATCATCATTCCTGGTGGTGGAGATTCCTTGTTCCGATGTTTTGGCTTTTGGGCAGAAGGTTCAGAGGAAGCACATGTGGAGATAAGAGAAACGCTGGTAAATAAATTAATTAAAGATCCTCATAAATATAATCTCGGCGGAAGGAATCTGTTAAAGAAACTGAGATTAATGATTTATCCGGGTCAGGTGCCGATACCTGAAGTCATTCAAGTATTCGCGGACGTAATGAAGTGTAAGGTATTAGTGTATTATAATAGCGCCAAACCGTTAGTATATGGTGAGAAATACTCTGACACATGTTATCTTTCTTGTGTATCAGGGATACACTATAATTTATTAATTCCAGAAGGAACATCCGATTCTGTGAATGAAATAATCTCAATTAATTTAGTTAGGATACATTCTCAAACGTCCAATTCACAAATACATAGTACATATTACACAATTCATCAGTAGATATAGACACTCTTAAACAAAAACAACACACAGATAGAGTTTTGAAGAGTTTAAGTAAAGTAGTCTTAAATAAAGTGCCAAAGACACAGTGGCCTAAGAACTTGACTGCATTCAGGCCGGTTGCTGAGCACATATTCATCACCGAGGGGTTGTTGTTGATTCAACATAAAGGGGAGGATAAATTCATCGTTCCTTTCTCATATATGGTTTCCCTAGCAACACAGTTTCACGTTGATTACGGACATCTGGGGAGAAACAAGTTATTATCTCTTATATATGAGGAACTTTGGAATCCTCGGGTCAATCAAATAGTCACTGACATTTGTAAGTCTTGTCCACATTGTCAAGTGTCGAAGACAAGCACAAATATTGCAAAGCCCCCTGTGTTGAAAATAAAATCATCTTTCCCATATGAGTTATTAGCAGTTGACTTGCTACAGTTGCCACGTACTCGTAGAAATAATAGTTATTGTTTAGTTGCTATTGACCACTTTTCTAAATTCATCAATGTAGTTCCCCTGGTCAATAAAACCAGTCAGGTAGTAGCAAATGCGTTCAAGCATAAGATATTACCATGTTTGACACATATTCCCGATCGTCTTTTAAGTGATCGTGGTCTGGAGTTTATGGGAGAACCATTTGAAAAAGTATTGCAAGAATTTGGGATTAAACATGTGGTAATCTCCAGCCACATGCCACAATGTAATGGGGTTACTGAACGTGTCAACCGTACATTGTTACAGTTATTAAGAACATTGGCTCAGGATAATCCATCAAATTGGGATGATCAATTGCCTCAGGCAGTTATTATATATAACAACACTTGGCATTCAGCTATTGATGCCACACCATCAAATATTCTTCTAAGAACAGCACATTCTTTCCGTAGCAATCCGTGCTTGCAGCAGTTTTGGCGAGACCCTTCAAAACACTTTTCCCCATATAGTGTAGGTAGTAAAGTGGCATATAAAGTTCACATGCCAGGTAATCTCGTCATAAATAAATTCAAAGCACGATACGTAGGACCATTCATTATTCGTCAGGTACATGATAA
>SEYY01006793.1:37500-42500 GCA_009176605.1 Armadillidium nasatum | reverse complement strand
TCTATTCAACCTGAATTCTTCAATCAAACTTTTGCCTCTAAATTTACTTTAGACGATTTCGGATTTTTTTGTTTTGTTTTGTTTTTGTTTTTGTTTTTTTGTTTTTTTGTTTCTAAAGTTTATGCTTTCTAGGAGCTTAAAATTAAGTTGAGCGAAAGGTCCTGATGGTATCCTTACTTCGGGTTTCATTTCTTCTCTCTCATTCATACACTCTTTCCTCTTTGTTCTTTCCCTATTAACTTAGTCTCTTTTAAAAGAATGCAAGTAATTAATTTGTGAAGAAAAAATCTAATTAAATCAGAAAATCGTTGGGACAAATACCAAATATCACAACTTATTTTTTTTTCCCATTATTTTCTTATTAAAATAATAATTACTACGTGCGAACGATCCATAAGGGCATTTTTAATGTGTATGTGTGTGTGATATATATATATTATATATATATATATATATATATATATATATATATATATATATATATATATATATATATATATATTATATAGTAGAACAGTATTATAATTGCTTGTGTCTGGTAAAGTTGTGTTTATTTTTAGTTTAGTTATTATTATTATTATTATTATTATTATTATTATTATTATTATTATTATTATTATTATTATTATTATTATTATTATTATTATTATTATTATTATTTTCGAGGCAGAAGAATTCAATTATTTTTGCAATGTTGACAAATTGAATCTGATCGTAAAACCTTTTAAGGTAAGCAGCTTTTTTTTTTAGTTTTAAAAACTAATTAAATTTTATTTCATTTCAAGTTTTAGTTTTTTAAAGTTTTAACTTTTCGGTAAATGTTAGGAAGTTGTACGAACTTTTAAAATATCTAAACAACAATAAATCGATATAGTTTATATATATATATATATATATATATATATATTATATATATATATATATATATATATATATATATATATATATATATATATATATATATATATATATATATATATATATATATATATATATATATATATAAAGGGTGGCCAGTGGTTAAAGTTAAGCAAGATATTAATTATACTCACGAAATGTCATTCAATTTTTTTTTTAAACATCATGTTTTAAAGATGATATTCTCCAAAAATTTGAACGTCATTTTCTATATACCCCTTGAGTTAATTTGTGAGCATTACCATGACTCGACTGGCCATGTCATATGGAACAGAGGTTATCTCTTGCTGAATAATAACCGTAAGGCGTCAAGAGTTTGGAGTCGATGAGTATACTTTCGTGGTTTAAGTAGCTCTATAGATAAAATCACAATGAGAGAGGCCACACAACAAGATTAGCCGATCTGGAAGCTTAAAAATTGCAATGATTTGTACTCTAGCGCAATCTTACAGAAACCACATACTGCGTTCTTCAAACTCAGGATGTTTAAGTTGTAGCCTTAAAAAAGGTTTCAAGTGTTTAAATGTAATGAACATAGGTTACAGTAATAGAAACACCACGATGTTCTAAAAAATAAGGATGGATGATGCCAACATCGGCAACGACGCTCTACCCAGTCACTCACTCGGGGTACAACTCTCTTTTGTGTAGCATACGAGGGTTGTCTTCAGATCAGTAGCGAAACTTTTGTCTGCATGCTTACTAAGCCACTCAAGTGAAAATGTCTATCGTCATTGCACAAGAGTAGTAACAGAGCATCTTCCTGAACATGTGGTAGAATATTTTCGCATAGTTCTTGCAGTCTAGCAAGTTTGTAGCCTTGCGTTCTTGCACAATCATCATTTTAAGTGGATGGAAGTAGAAGTCTTTGTATAAGATTCTCCTTCCAGTTTTTCGATAAATCGCTGTAGCTAATTCATGCTTCAGTGCAGAACGTCTCGGAGACTCAATATTTTCAGGCGTACGAGCGCTCCAACGGCGACAAAAGATGATTTTCATATTAAAATTGAGCATTTTGACCTTACATTCTCAACCCACTGGTGGATGATTTTCAGATCTAGAAAGGTTTTGGTTCCAGGGAATAACGAAACATTTTTGAAAAATCCTCTGGAACATTTGTTTGTGAAAAACACGTCGGTAGCAAAAGCACGACGTGCACCAGACGAAGTCATGTTGGTGACTAATGACGGTTGGGCTTGTTCTACCAAATAACAATACTCCCTAGCCCCTCCACACTTTTCACTACTGCTAGCAACAGGTTTTCGAAGTGTGAAGTTTTTTGTTGTCATTAAGTATATATATATATATATATATATATATATATATATATATATATATATATATATATATATATATATATATATATATATATATATATATATATATATATATATATATATATATATATATATATATATATATATATATATATATATATATATATATATATATATATATATATATATATATATATATTATATATTTATATATAAAATTGTTCTGTGTGAAAAAAAACTTACTTCCATGTTTGTAATGTAAATAAATTAATAAATATTTGAATTGATATTTACATTTATTCAAAATGAATATTTCAGTGTTGTTACATAGAACAGAGGTCAAAAAACAATGTAAATGGAATACAGAATGCAACGATATTGAACCCTTTAATAATTTGAAAATTTTGTTCTTTTAGTTAAGAATTTTACTTTTACCGGATATCCGGCAGGATAGCCGGATCGTAACCTGATATCCGGCCCATCCTAATATATATATATATATATATATATATATATATATATATATATATATATATATATATATATATATATATATATATATATATATATATATATATATATATTAAGTAAATGTTTAATTGAATATAAAAAGTCAGAGCACACGTGATAAATATCGATACATAAATATCGAAAGTTCAGACAACTTAACATAAGCTCAACTATTTTTATATTAAGTTTTAGTTTTCACGTATGAATTGACAACAATACTTTTAAATCTTTTTTTTTTTATTATTATTATTATTATTATTATTATTATTATTATTATTATTATTATTATTATTATTATTATTATTATTATTATTATTATTATATTATTATTATTATTATCATTATCATTATTATTATCATTATCATTATCATTATTATTATTATTATTATTATTATTATTAGCTTTTTTGAAGAATTAATATATTTTTATTTTTGAACAATTATCTTATAGACTTAATATTTAAAGTTTAAAATTAGTTGATGCTAGATATATATTTGAGGATTGTATTTTCGTTTATTATTTTGAATATTTGCATTCGTGTGTATGTATGTGTGTATGTGTATGTGTGTTTTGTGTGTTTAATTAGTTAGTTTAGTAAATTTAGTTTTCCAGTTCGTATGACATGTTCGGGTATTTCTGAGTGGAATTGAGACGTTGGGTGAGGACGACCGCCAAAGCGTATCGCGATTCGAACGTGTTCCATTCATTTCGTTAATTTTAATAATAATAATAATAATAATAATAATAATAATAATAATAATAATAATAATAATAATAATAATGATAACTGAAGGGCCCTTAATTTGAGTACATTTCTAACTATATCTCAAATAATTTCGCATTAAAATAAGGATCTATGCCTATAAAAACATGAAACACACACACACACACACACACACACACACACACACACACACACAAACACACACACTACACATTTTTACAATAGGAGCTTTACTTGAAATACTAATTTATACTCATTTTGTGAATTTATTTTCTAAAATTGAAACTAATAATCATTTCTCGTCACACGAGTCATTACACCCGTTGACAAACTTACCGCATCAAAAGAATTTCGACATTGATTTACTCACAAAACTGAGTAAACACCTCGCTGAACTCTGTAATAAATGTTAGATTGAAAATAATACACGAAATAATATGAAATTTAAAGTTCATAACGTTCACAAAACTAAGGGAAGAAGTTTTAAATAAATAAAAACCTATCAAGGAAAAAGATTGGGCTCAAAATTTTATTGAAAACTTCTATTACTTATGTAAACTACAAGCTATATCCGGACTACTTTTCAATACTGGTCTTACGAGGATTTACTATATATATATATATATATATATATATATATATATATATATATATATATATATATATATATATATATATATATATATATATATATATATTTTATTTTTTTTTTTTTTTTTTATTTTTTTAATTTTTTTTACATATAAATATATTTATTTATATATATTATATATATAATATATTATTTATTTTTTATTTTTATTATATATTAATATATATTAATATATATTATATTTATAAAAAATAAAAAAAATATTTTTATAATATATATATATATATAGATAATATAAATATTTTATATATATATATATATAATATTATTATATATTACATACCAAGTATAAAATATTAGTGATTCTGTGAAGCAAAACTATTACATAAACGCAGCAAAATGTTTTGCAAATGATCAGGAAATTTTCCACGTGGAAGTATTTCCAATTTGACCTGTGTAATAATAATAGCTGTAATATAGTTTAATATATAAATGTGATATAAAGTAGCTTAATATAATATAACGAGACGTAACCTAACTTAACTAGACCTAACCGATAACCTAACCAAACTAAAGTAGACCTAATCTAACTTAACTAGACCTAACTTAATTAGACCTAACCTAACCTAACAAAAATAGACCTTACCTAACTTAACTAGACCTAACCAAACTTAATTAGACCTAACCTAACCTCGATATATTTGCCCTTAAATATTTTCTCTTTCCAACAACGACTTATAACCTCTGCAGTTTTATATATATATATATATATATATATTATATATATATATATATATAATATATATATATATTATATAAAGGCAAAATTTACCTTGCATTATAACTATAAATTGATCAAATTGTTGCAACAATATAAATAAAATTCTGTCCTTAATTCCATAGTCCTAATTATAATTCCTAATTATAATGTTTTTCAACAATTATTAATTTAAAATTCTGTGAAAAAGAAGCAGGAGG
>SEYY01006793.1:32500-35000 GCA_009176605.1 Armadillidium nasatum | reverse complement strand
TATATATATTATATATATATATATATATATATATATATATATATATATATATATATATATATATATATATATATATATATATATATATATTATATACGTACTTGGTAATGTGAAGATACCCATGTTCTTATCAGATTTTTATTTGTTTTCATTTTATTGCGTCATAATTTATTTTTTTTGTCCGGAGGTGTGAATTTTTCAAAATTGAGAAAAAAAAATTTCGACCCCTAGTCAAGTAAGGGCATATAACTCTTTTCTGTAAAATAGACAACAAAACTCTGTTAGAAGCTTTTGTAGCCTATAGATTTTGAAATATTCCTTTCATATTTCAGATCATTCTAAAATGTGGTTTGGCCCCAACGTCGACTTGAAGTTGGGTGAAAATTTTCCACAAAAAAAACTTTTAAACCGTTATAGTCTCGTAAAAACATTAGGAATGGAGTTTATTAGTCGGGAAAAGGCTATCTATACTGAAATTTTCAGGAGAATCGGATGAAAAAATATTTTTCAACATTGGATCCTAGGTATATGCTACCTAAAAAAGTTCCTCACCTAGAATAGGGCAATGCCCGTGAGATGTGAACTTTAAAAAAAAAAAATGATAGATATTTAGATAGAAATCATGTGTTGAAACGATAACAATACTCTTATAGTAGGCAAAAATAATGTAAACATTAATGTTATATATTGCTCTACTACTACAGCTACAGCTGGGTTGTGTTCATGCCTAGCTAATTTTTATAATTTATTTTATCTTTTAAAATTGTACTCCGAATTCCCAATATATTAAACGTGTTGTCCAACCGAAGCCGGAATGAACCGGGGAGGTAAGGGTTATGTGAAGAAGATATTATTGTATTTGCAAAGAGGATACATTTCTTTCATTTGCTTTTGTTACAATAAATTTCAACATCGTTGGTATATTTCCTTCATTTGCTTCTTTTACAATAAATTTCAACAGTGTTGGTATATTTCTTTCATTTGCTGCTTGTACAATAAATTTTAACATTGTTGGTATATTTCTTTCATTTGCTTCCGTTACAACAAATGTCAATATATTCTATTTTTCAAAACTACGTTTCTCCGACATTAGTAAGACATTATGTATATCCATTTAGTATTTGTATTTACATTATTTATATATATATATATAATATATATATATATATTTAGTGATGCGGATATATATATATATATATATATATATATATATATATATATATATATATATATATATATATATATATATATATATATATATATATATAATATATATATATATATATATATATATATATATATATATATATATATGCAAAATCTGGAAACATACCTCCTTTATCTATTTTCTCTACTTGAACACTTTAAGTGATGTGTAGCACGGCTTGTCGGCCTTTAATTCAAGGATAACCCTCCAAAAATATTAACTTGGATGGTTATTTTGATAAAAATAGTGTCCAGGAACCCGAATACACACACACACACACACATATATATATATATATATATATATATATATATATATATATATATATATATATATATATATATATATATATAATATATATATATATATATATATATATATATATATATATATATATATACGTAAATACCTATATAAAAGCATACATACATACAGCTTCAGAGATTCATGTGCACATACCTAAACATTTCGTTAAGCGGAATATGGAATGTAATTAAAAGATTACAATTTAATTAATCTCTTAATTTATTAATTTATTAGTTTTAATTTAAGTAATTTGAATGTATTTAATTTAATTTAATTTACTTTAATAAAAAATAAATTTTGAATTTTTTTTTTATTACTACTATAATTGAAGGAAAAGTCAAATTCATTTATTTGTAATTGAATAATATTTCGTGATTGATTTTTTATCTATTTATTTACTTATTTGTCTATTTATTTATTTATTTATTTGTTTGTTTATTTGTCTATTTATTTATTTATTTATATATTTATTTGGTTAACGTAAAAATTATATTTTAGTATTGAGAACATAATAAAGTATCTTAGAAAATTTTATTTCAATACTTAGTTTGACCAGGCTTCCGTCTTTCCCCCCAACTCTGGTGGAACTTTAGTAGGCCTCTGGCCTTTGCCCACCAGAGGTGGATATATATATATATATATATATATATATATATATATATATATATATATATATATATATATATATATATATATATATATATATATATATATATATATATATATATATATATATATATATATATATATATATATATATATATATATATATATATATATATATATATAATATATTATATATATATATTATTTATATTTATTTACAATATAAAAATTATAATATATATAAAATTATAAACTTTTTTCATCAGATTCCTTTTACGTAAGATATATATATATATATATATATATATATATATATATATATATATATATATATATATATATATATATATATATATATATATATATATATATATATATATA
>SEYY01006793.1:0-17500 GCA_009176605.1 Armadillidium nasatum | reverse complement strand
AAGATTCATCCATCATGAAAAAAACTAGACAAGGTATTAAAATTATGCAAAGTTTTTACAAAAAATAATTCTATTAATCTATTTAAATTTATTTATTTATTTTTTTTATTTTTTTTATTTTTTTAATTTAGCGTTGTTCCAATATGTTAAATATTCTTACTCATTACAGAACATCATTTTAATAAATTGGAACAACGGTAAATTTTTTTTTCTTCAAAAACAAAAAAAATTTAAGGAGATATATAAAATATATAATATATATATATATATATATATATATATATATATATATATATATATATATTTATATATATATATATATATATATATATATATATATATATATATATATATAAACTTATATATAATTTTTAATATTAAATCTTGTTTTATCTTGTTTTTCGAAATGAATGTATCTTTGATTAATTATCTGAAATCTATTTTTAAGAAATATTTTCACTTTACGAAAAAAAACCAGTTTCATGATTTGTAGTTGGACTGAGGTGGATGTTCATTTTGATCTGGCATAGTATAGTTTCCTTGGTAGCTTTTTCTATTTTTTTGACTTACTAACGTCTGAAGAGGGAGACGAGTAATATCTCCAAAACGTTAGTATTATATTGCATAATGTATAATATAGTATTTTGCAGCATTTTATAGTATTATATATTTGTAGTATATTATTGTGATGTTATGCAAAGTACAATAACGGATTAAATATTTAAAGGCAAAAACACTTAAAATTAATTAAATAAATTAAAATATATTGAAGTTAAAAATATTAAAATTCAAAAATATTAAAAATAAAAAAATTAAAATTTTAACCGTTCAATTTTGGTATATTTGTTTTCTCAATAGCTAAAAAAAAATTAAGAGAAAACAGTAAAATAAAATAATATATATAATAATAATAATAAATAATAATAAATAAAAATAATAATAATAATAATAATAATAATAATAATAATAATAATAATAATAATAATAATAATAATAATAATAATTAATAATTATAATATATATATATATATATATATATATATATATATATATATATATATATATATATATATATATATATATATATATATATATATATATATATATATATATATATATATATATATATATATATATATATATATATATATATATATATATATATATGCCAAATTTTCAGAGAAAACGTGCTTTTGACAGAATATAAAGAGAAGAATACTGAAAAAGACATGTTCACTATTATTATCATAAAGAATTATTTTTGTCATTTTACATTAAAAAATATATGTAAATAAAAATAGAAAATAAAAAATAAAAAAATTTTTTAAAAAATAAAAATTTCTTTGTGAAATTAAAATAATATATATATAAAAAAAGTAAATTGAATATTTTCTTTCCATTTTCGAATTTTCTGATTTTTTTTTTAAATTTAAATTTTTTTTTTTTAATTAATTTTTTTTTTATCATTTTTTACTTTTATTTTTAATTCAAAATTTTGATTATTTTCCTTGTCTTCGCTAAGTTAATAAAGAGATAAGAAGAATTTTTTTTATAGATATTTTTAATTAATTATTCAATTCATTGTGATAATTTTGAATATTTATCTAAATAAATTATTATTATTATTATTTTTATTATTTATTATTATTATTTCTATTTTAATTATTATTATTATTATTATTATTATTATAACTATTATAATTATTATTATTATTATTATTATTATTATTATTATTATTATTATTATTATTATTATTATTTTAAAATACTATTATTACTATTATCATTATTTTCTTTATTATTGTTATTTTTATTATTATTGTTTCTATTATTATAATAATTTTTAATATCATTAATATTATTATTATTTATTATTAATATATTATTTTGATATTATTTTATTATTTTATTTTTATTATTATTATTATTATTATTATTCATATATTATTATTATTATTTATTATTTTCTTTTTTTATTATTTTTATTATTATTATTATTATTATTATTATTATTATTATTATTATTATTATTATTATTATTATTATTTTATAAATAAAATAATCTGATTTTTTATTAATATTACTTACTTTATAATTTTTAATATTATTTAGTTATTAATCTTATCATTTATTATTATTATTATTATTATTATTATTATTATTATTATTATTATTATTCAATTTTTTTATTTTTTTTTTTTTTTTTTTTTTTTTTTTTTTATTATTATTATTTTTATTATTTATTATTATTATTATTATTATTATTATTATTATTATTATTATTATTATTATTATTATCATTTCCTTAGTTATAATTTAAAAAAAATTTATTTAATTATACAATGATATTCTCATGTATTTAAAATAAATACAAATTACTATAACAGTAATATTTTCATCTAATTTATTACTTCTATTAAATAATCTGAAATTTAGATTATAGCCAAATTTAAATTAAAATTTAATATATTAATTTATTATATAAATTGCATTTGATCAAAAGAATAATTTAAATTTCAAATTACTTTTGCGTATCAATCGTTAATTAATATTAATGATGGAAAATGCGTTGGAAATAATAATAATAATAATAATAATAATAATAATAATAATATAATAATAATAATGTAATAATAATAATAATAATAATAATAATAATAATAATAATAATAATAATAATAATAATAATAATAATAATAATAATAATAATTTTTTAATTATATTAATTTATTTAATAAATTATATAATATATATATATATATATATATATATATATATATATATATATATATATATATATATATATATATATATATATATATATATATATATATATATATATATATATATATATATATATATCCTCTGGTGAACAAAGTTCAAATTGCCCTGGAATCGTGAAAACCATAGATCCTGGTCGTTAAAGGCCGACATGCCTACATATACGGCATTTGAAAGTGTTCGAGTCAAAGGAAGTTGGGGAAATCAGAAATGAAATTGTGTTCCAAATTTTGCCTTTAGAGTACATGTAAGATTGAGCATAGCTGTTAAGTCTGGGGTCAGAGAGTTGGACAGAGAAAGAATAAGACTGTATAGAGAGCTCGTTGTTGGAGTTATCAACACTTTAGAATGGAAACGAACTGAAGCTCAGTTTTCTGCCATTTAAAACTCAGAGGATCATGGAATTGATATTAAGACTACTCAAACATCTTCCAAAAGAAAAAGACAAGCTAATATATTTTCGGATTTCTTACCGACAAATCAGTATTTCCCAGAAACATCGGTCACATCATTGGAAGTGAATGGAGATCTCTCTTCCCCAGTGCGGGTAAAAGAGTATTGGCTAGTGGTCTCATATTTTCGAGTTCTGGATGCTTTCTTGGTCATCTTTAAGAAAGATTCAGCACGGAGAGTTTAGAAAAGGCAAGTTCAGTTGAAGAATTCATTGCAATAAGCTTCGAAGAAAGAAAAGTATTCTTTTAACATTACGGCCATCTGAAAACGTTTTAATGCAGAAATGACAGTAGCTTCGAATTGCTTAAAAACTCACATGAAGAAAATCAGCTGTTTGGTCAACTCACCGACATTTCCAAAACGATACAAACTTCTACAAGTCAACATGACCCTCCCAGTGACCTCCTGCTCCGTTGAGAGATCATTTCGGCTAAAGCAGGTCTGTAAGTGACAGAAATTTTTAATTTTCATTTATTTTTGTTATTTAATTCTTACATTCACATACATCTACAGGTACACACACACACATACACACACATACACACACACATACACACACACATATATATATATATATATATATATATATATATATATATATATATATATATATATATATATATATATATATATATATATATATATATATATATATATATATATATATAGTCTTCATCCATGGGGGCTAAGGCCCCCCAAAAAAAACTTTTCCAGAAATCCACCTATGGGACAGACGAAGGTTTGAGTTGTGTGTTTTCAAAGAAGATATCATAGTTGTGTGGAAGATTGTGTCGAGTAAAGACATGAAGGAACTGAGTTTTTGAGACATTGAAAACGACCATGTTTTGCTTTCTAAATATGAAATACGAGAAAGATCAGAGGTTAGTTGCTTCAAGGCTACCCTCCTAGCGTTGTTTTTAGCTGCTGTTGAGAAGGCCGTCTATCAAAGTGAAAGAGTAATGAAGAGTGGAGTCATCAACATAGGAGTGGATAGGAGATGAAGCTATGGAGAGAAGGTCATTAATGAAAAGTTGAAAAAGTGTTGGGGATAGGACAGATCCTTGAGAAACGCCACTATTAATAGATTTATAGGATGAACGGTGGCGGTCTGCAACAGCTGCTATAGAACGACCGGAAAGAAAATCAGAGAGAAGGATAGATTCCGAAAGAAGGTAGTTTGGAAATCAAAGCTTTGTGCCTGACTCTACCGAAAACTTCTGATATGTCCAGCGCAACAGCAAAAAATTCACAGAAATATATATAATATATATATATATATATATATATATATATATATATATATATATATATATATATATATATATAATATATATATATATATATATATATATAATATATATAATATATATATATATATATACCTACATACAGACCAGAGTACTGTGTGAAAATCAAAATTATAACTAAATTAAAGGCCTACATGTTCACCCTCTCAACTTTTAAAGATGTGGAAGGCAAATGAATGTAGTTCATATTTTACCAGTAGACTACATATAGTAATTATCATATTAACAAAGCCATTAGCCAAAAATCTGTAAAGGAAAAGAAATAGAGATTTTGTGGAAAGAGTGTAGCACGGGCTGCCCTTAAAGGATTTTTTTTTTTTTTTTTTTTTTTTTTTTGTCTCCTCTGGTGGGCAAAGGCCGAAGGCCTACCAAATTCCACCAGAGTTGGGGAATATTCCGGATCTAATCGCTAATGGCGGACTTGACCCGATACACGGCGTTTAAAAGTGTGCAAGTCAAAGGAAGTTGGGAAAACAGATAAAGGGAGTGTGTTCCAGATTTTACAAGTAAAGAGTTCAGAAAAGCAGTGTCCTTTGTAATGGAGATTGTATGAGGGATAGCAGTAGAAGAGCATAATGCAACATTTCTACGGACAGAAGGAGAATATCTGATAAGGCGATATATATATATATATATATATATATATATATATATATATATATATATATATATATATATATATATATATATATATATATATATATATATATATATATATATATATATATATATATATATGTGAGTGTGTGTGTATGTATGTATGTATGTATGTATGAATGTATGTATGTGTGCATGTATGTATGTAAGTATGTATGTATTGATCTTAGCGCCGTCAAAGGAGATCATCTTTGAATATAGAAAGTAATGATGAAAATAATAATCAGAGACAGCATAAAAGAAGATAAAAATTGAATATTTCACAAGTCTTCAGTTTGCACCTTTTTTTTTTCTTTTTTTTAATAAAGATAAAAATTTCAAAGAACTGAATAAGATCTGAATAATGTTACAAATCGCTAGAAATATCAGTCTATTTCAAGTGGGGGGTTTTAGGAATCGTATTGAGAGAGGAACTCTAGTCAGGCTATGATAAATATTAGTAAAGCTTTCTTCAGATTTGTTTTTTTTTTTTTTTTTTAAATATCTAAATTTTTTTTTGTTTTTTATATTATTTTTTTTGTATGATTGCTATGAGTAAGTAATATTCTCTACTGTTCTCTATCTCTCTCTCTCTCTCTCTCTCTCTCTCTCTCTCTCACACAACCATTTTGGGAACTTAAATAGATATTGCACACAATAAATTTGTTTAGGTATGTTTTCATTTTCATTTGTATATATATTATATATATATATATATATATATATATATATATATATATATATATATATATATATATATATATATATATATATATATATATATATATATATATATATATATATAAATATATATAAATATATATCCAGATATAGATTAAAATACTAGTCCTACTGAAAGAGTGAAAATCTTAACTATTAGTTAAATAATATTTAATATTTAATTATTATAATTATTATCCTATCTTATTAATAAGCTTAGATAACTTTCCTGTAATAACAGCATAGTATTAACTATTTTGTAAATAATTGTCTTCAATTGCTGTATAACATTCTTTTAATAACTTTAATGGGACAAAGTTTTCAATAACAAAATTAATTAAATGCCAAAACTGTTAGCGACAAGTCTAAAGTTTTTGAAATTACGCTTTTTGAATATATATATTATATATATATATATATATATATAAATATATATATATATATATATATATATATATATATATATATATATATATATATATATATATATATATATATATATATATATATATATATTATATATATATATATATATATATATATATATATATATATATATATTTGGACATCTGATAATAAAAAGAAAAATCTACATGAAAATTTAGTCTACAAGAGAGTGAAGACACCCGTATCCCCGAGTCAAAAGCTGACATGCTTAGATAAACTATGTTTGAAAGGACATAAGTCAAAGATAGTAGTAAAAATAGAAGGATGAAAATTCGAGACTTAATGTATGCCTAAGGGGTTAATCATGGGTCAGGGGATTCGATTTAGAAAGATGAGTTTGTATAGACAGACAAGCTACAGTTCTTCTTAAAAGATGAGGAATGCCTTTAGCGAGTTCGGAAAAGGAATTTTCGTTGTAATAGTTTTATATAAAGAGATATTTCCATTGTATGATGGAAGATAGAGACTATATTTGTTATGGAATGCTGCGTGTATATAATTCCAGACCTTATCAAAGGTTTTTACTGAAAGTTTCTGCTTTGGGGAACTGGAAAGAAAATTTCATTCAGTACAAAAGGATTGAAAGAGATGGTAAAGATGGTTAAAAATGCTATTACCTTATGCCGAAACCGATAACACCTTTCTTCCTGCCTTTAAATGCACCTGCAGTGATTGGTGAGATATAAATTGATGATTTTATTCTTTAATTACATAGAAAATTACTGACGTCTCTTAAATGATACATATCGTATATATAAGACTGTGAAATCCATAAAATTATTAATAAAAGTAAGGATCAAAACTCCACTTCTCTGAAAACTTCAAATTAACTAAAAAATAAAAATCAATCCATTTTGATTGAAATAAGAACCAAACTCGAAATTTATTCGAGTCGAAAAAAAAAATACTTTATGTATTGTCTTCGATTTAAGGCGAACGATTCCTTTTGGTAACAAAATGAAATTTCTCATTTATGATCTTTATAGTGTCAAAATATTTCGTCATGCTTCTTCCAAATCTATGAAATGAAGCTGAGAGAGAGAAAAAAAAGACACTATAAATCAAAAAGGTAAAAAGGTTAAGAATTGAAATGTTTTTTTTTTTTTTAAATTTATTTATTTATTTATATTTTCCCCATTCATTCGTTCTGTTTTCAATTTTTTTTATTTTTATTAAAATATTAGTAATAATATTACCAAAATATTATTTCTAATATCAGCATATTTATCATATTTTATTTTTATTTATTTTTGAAACTTTACATACAGTAGAAAAAGCCCAAAAGACATTATAATAATAATAATAATAATAATAATAATAATAATAATAATAATAATAATAATAATAATAATAATAATAATATAATAATAATAATAATAATAATAATAATAATCGTGAAATACCAAGTTTGAAAAAAAAAGGAATAAGTCTATGAATAGTTTAAAAAGGAAAGGGTATTCGATTAAATAAATAAAGATGAAAAAAACTCCATATAAATAAAGATGAAAATTCCACAGTAAGGAAGGAAGAAGAAGAAGTGTTCGCGTTTAAACAAATAAAGAAGAAAAACTATAGTAAAGAAATGTTCGCTTTATTTAATAAGTCTCGGGGAAGTGTTTACAAGAGCTCTTCTATCCGTTTGCAGCATCAGTGAGATATATTTATTGGTAATGCACACATACACACGCGCGCACGCACGCACGCACGCACACACATACACACATACACGCGCGCTCACACACTATATTAAAGAGGAAATTAAAAAAATAGTTATATAAGGGGACTTATTTAAATATATCATCGATTATCTTCTATTTTTAATGTATTATACAAAATAAATGACTATTGCATAAAATACAATTAAAATGAAATAATGAAAAATTTCCCCCCAAAAAATAAAAAAATAAAAACTATGGAAATAATTTTACTACATTTTTTGAAAAATATAATTTTAAAGTAATAAATCGTTCGTGCATGTCTCCATAAAGGTGGAGAGAGTTGGGATTTGCTGAGCAGGAAAGCTTGTTAGATACAAGAGAGTGAAAAAATTTAATAACATTCTTTTGTACAAGAAAGAAAGAGATTATGTCCCCATTAGATTTGCTGTTTGATGTACTACAACTGACATCTAAAGACCCAACGAAAAAATATTGTTACACTGTTACAAGAGTTAACAATCTGAAACATTGCAATGCAGTATTAACATATCTATACGATAGAAAGAAAGAAAATAAAGAAAATAATTATGAAATAGAAGTAAAGTTCCATTAATCGTATGGAGAATTTAAAAATGACTTTGTAAGCTAAAAAATACTAAAAACAATTAAAATTACCAAAATATTTAAAAAATTTAATTTACATGTTCAACATTTAAATGATTTTGATCTACAATCCTGAATAGTTGAAAGTATTATTAATATTACAAATGTATGCAACCATGATTCTACAATTCTCATTATAAAGAAGTACGAATTACAAAAATATTATTACTAATATTATTATTTTTCTTATTATTATTATTATTATTATTATTATTATTATTATTATTATTATTATTATTATTATTATTATTATTATTATTATTATTATTATTATTATTATTATTATTATTATTATTATACTAGAGCCTTGCACATATTTTTATGAGTTATCATGTATATTTAGAGAGTTATTGAATACAGTGTCATGCCGGTGATTTATGCGAATTATAATGTTACTTTTATAAATGAATAGAATGAATATCATTGGAATGGTTGATTGGGGGACTCTCGTTAAATGAATTAATAATTATTATATTATACTCACCTATGCAAGTAAGTCTGACGTTCTATGTTCAGGATAACAGAAGCCTGTCAAAATATTGAATTGGATTTCGATTAATTTATGATTAAAATAAATTTCCCCTCTATAATGAAGGGTGGGGGATTAAAATTACAATGGTTACTTGCTATCTCTCTCGCTATGTATTTTTAAGAAAGGGGTTTAACCCATCACCCTAATTTTAGCAAATTAAATAAATTTCATATATATATATATATATATATATATATATATATATATATATATATATATATATATATATATATATATATTATATATATATATATATATATATATATATATATATATATATATATATATATATATATATATATATATATATATATATATATATATATATATATATATATATATATATATATATATATATCGAAAAGCAAATTTAAATAGCAATTGAAAATAATATGAACAGTTTTCATAAAAATAAAATAAAAAATAAAAATTCTTTTAATGATCAGAAATTTTTTATCATTTTATTTTTCAAATTTGATTTTAAATTTCGGATATTTTTTTTTCCTTAATTTTTTTTTTTTTTTTTTTTTTTTCCCTTCCTTAATGACTCAGGTCAAATTTGACAAATCAACATAATTTTGGGCTTGAAAAAATTTATTTTTATATATATATATAATTCTCGTTAAACGTGAAAGTTTTTTAATTTTGTTCCTTTCATTATTATTATCATTATTATTATTATTATTATTATTATTATTATTATTATTATTATTATTATTATTATATTATTATTTTTATTATTATTATTGAGCTATTATTATTATTATTATTATTATTATTATTATTATTATTATTATTATTATTATTATTATTATTATTATTATTATTATTATTATTATTATTATTATTATTATTATTATTATTATCATTATTATTATTATTATCTAATAATTGAGCTATTATTATTAATTATTATTGTTATCATTATCATTATTATTATTACTATATATTATTATTATATATTATTATTATTATTATTATTATTATTATTATTATTATTATTATTATTATTATTATTATTATTATTATTATTATTATTATTATTATTATTATTATTATTATATTACACAATGAAGTTACTATTATTAATATCATCATTATTATTATTATTATATTACATAATAATTGAGCTATTATTATTATTATCATTATATTATTATTAGTATTAATATTAGTAATAGTAAAAGTGGTAATAATTCTAATGTTATATATGAGGGTTATACAGTAAAGAGATCAAAGTGAAGAAAATGTTATTATGTGATAAGCAAGTTCAAAATCGAATCGAGCAAGATTATTTTTTTTTTTTTTAATCCTTTGGTTATAAAAAAAAAAAAAAAAAAAAAAAAAAAAATTCTCTTTTGAATTTGGTGTTTGTACTTGTACAATTTTATAATTTAGCTTAAAAAAATAAAAAAATAAATAAAAAAATAAATATTCTTTGAATTCGTTTTCAAAATTAGTGATCGTAACTGAGTTCAAATAAATTTTTGCTTAAATAGTTAAATATATTTTAATATTATGATAATTTTTTTATAATGTAAAGTATTGCCTTTGTTACAGATTAATAGGTTTATATTAAAGATTCAGTCAATTAAAAAGTTAAAAACAGTTTATACCTATACAAAGTACAAAAAAAAAACTTTAAAAATATTGAAATATAAACACAACACAACACACACACACACACACACACATACACACACACTCACACACACAAAAAAAAAAAAAAAAAAGGAAACTTCTTTTAGTAAATTAATTCTGGTATTAATTTTCGATTCTTAACATTATGATATATTGCGTCTGGTTTATCTGGTTTTTAAAGATTTCCTCCAGTGAAGAGTTTTTGATGCTTCCAAAGTTTAAAGAAAGTAAGAAAAACTCAATACATGAATGAGTTTGAGTTTCTTCACATTAATACTTAGGATAATATATCCAAGTTTTGACTTTCTTAGTAGGAAGCTGTAGATGGACTTACATTTCTTACCTACTCGAGGCTAAACTTCATCTCGAGTATATGGAACACTTCTTCCTTATCCATTACGGTAATTAAGCTGGTAAACACCTTTTATAAACTCTTTTCCTCAAATTTGCTTTGTTTGGATTCCTTATAACAGTTATCAGAACATGTAATCCAGTTAATGCCTACCTACAAAGTCATTATATTGCATTATATTGTATTATTATTATTATTATTATTATTATTATTATTATTATTATTATTATTATTATTATTATCTTTTATTTCTTTTTTATTATTATTATTATTATTATTATTATTATTATTATTATTATTATTATTATTATTATTATTATTATTATTATTGAAAGTAACGCAGCAATTAAAGTCAGTATATTGCATTACATTGTAATTTTATTACATTATTATTATTATCATTATTATTATTATTATATTTTATTATTTGTTCTTTTACTTTTATTATTATTATTAATTCCTATTAATTTATAAATTTCATATACCCTGTCATCATAAAAAAAAAACCGAACATTTTATCAATTATATGTATTTACATTTCAAGTGGCATTTATTTAAACACCAGATCACATATCCAGAGTCAACTGCAGATGCATGTTTTTGTATTAGTTACGAAATTTTATTAACAACTTCTATAATCAATATAAATTGCTTCTTGAGTTTCACCTAGATTAGGGGTTCTCAATCTGAGGGGCTTCTCCCCAAGGTTAACTCTATAACTTCTCTCAAAAACCTTCAACTTTCTATATAATATATATATATATATATATATATATATATATATATATATATATATATATATATATATATATATATATATATATATATATATATATATATATATATATATATATATATATATATATATATATATATATATATATATATATATATATATATATATATATATATATATATATATATATATATATATATAATTGCAATTATAGGAATGTTAAGGGAGCGTCAAATCATACAATAGTATTTAAAGGGGTCTCGGACCCTCCAAAGAGGACAACCCCTGATCTTTCCATCTTTATAATGTACAATGAGCATTATATAATTATATAATTAATTATTACAATTAAGTATGTAAATAAAGTAATATTTTATTATCGACAGGCATAATTGTAAAGGAAGCTTAAACTGATGTTTTAGAAACTAAAATAAAAGATTAGGAAAATTAGGACAAAATCATAGTAATTCAAAAAATTATAAATTATGATGCAATAGATGTTTAAATTAAACCATTTGAAATTATAAATTAAGTCTATTACATTAAATTATACTAATCGTCTATGGGGCAAAGAGGTAATGTTAAATGTAATCAGAAAAACGAATAAGAATATTACTGTGATTATTGATAAGATCTTACACACTATAGAATTTAGGGTTTATATATATATATATATTGACGGCATACGACACAAAAAGACATATTAAACAAGCAAAACTTAATTTTGTAATAGAAAAAAAATGCATCAAAATTTTACTTAGTTTTATCATGATTTACCAATAATTACAAAATTAGACTCTTTTAGCCAAAGTAACGTAGCAAGAAAATGATTAATGAAAGTAGAGTTAATTGCATGTCATTATGCAGTTAACACTACCCCACAGATCAATCACTTCCGATATAAATCATTAATTCTTTGCAACTCATGCAGTTAACCTTTTACTGAAATACATTTTAAGTTTGTGACTAATGATTTATTATTTTAAAGCTGTGTCAATAGTTACTAATTAGTAGTTACTAATTACATGCAATTTAAAAGTAGGAAAAAGTACACTTACGCACTGCGGATCCATAAATGGTGCAATCACTCGTCCACCATTTCACACTGACTTAGAAATATGTGACTCTACTAAGCTTGAAAGTCTTATTAATATTATTAATAATATTAATAATATTAATAATCTTATGATTCGAATAAAAGAGAAAAATCGGAGAGGGGTCAAGTAACTGATTACCGCACTCTTAAGCTTTGGCTGCGAATATATATATATATATATATATATATATATATATATATATATATATATATATATATATATATATATATATATATATATATATATATATATATATATATATATATATATATATATATATATTAAAAATACTAAATTATTTTGCTTATTTTTATAATTTACTTTAAAACCACTAAAATATAACAATTAAACAATCATTACATTTCAGTCCCGGAACTCAGAATCTTCATCAGCTGTTGTCTTATTATACTGGCCCTGATGAGAGCCCCATGTACTTGTTCCGAAACGTAATCCTTCTTATATTTATATTTAATGTTTTACCTTACACACACACACACACACACACACATATATATATATATATATATATATATATATATATATATATATATATATATATTATATATATATATATATATATATATATATATATATATATATATATAATATTAACTACAATAAATATTTCAGTACATAAGAAAGAAGTTCATTTGATTCCATGTAAAATGTATTATGTAAATATCTTCTCCTTTTCTCATGTAAGACGAGTACACAATTTTTCATAAAATTTTAAAGCATTTCTATTTTTTCTTTCCTTTTGATGTATATTCAATGATGTACTTATATAGCGAACCAAGAGACAACTTCTAATCAAATTATATTTTTGATACAGAAAAGGTAAATATATATAATATATAATATATTATATATATAATATATATAATATATTATATATATATATTAAATATATATATATATATAAAAAATATATAAATATATATATATATATATTAATATATATATATATATATATATATATATATATATATATATATATTATATATATTTTATATAATAGTTATATATATAAATATATATATATATATTAATATTATATATATATTATATATATATATATATATATATATATATATATATATATATATTATATATATATATATATATATATATAATATATATATATATATATATATATATATATATATATGTGTGTGTGTGTGTGTGTGTGTGTGTGAATATATTATATTAATTTATTTCTATAGGTTGAATCTTCATCACTAGATTTGCTGAGATTTTAATATTGCTGAATCTGTAGTTCATATTACTGGATCTTCAATTCCTATTATTTGGTATTCAGTTTATATTTATGGGTCTTCAATTCATATTACTTGATCTTCAATTCATATTATAGGATCTTCACTTCATACTACTGGATCTTCATTTTATATTTCTGTATCTGCAATTCATATTACTGGATCTTCACTTCATATTTCTGGACCTTCACTTCATATTTCTGGATTTGCAATTCATATTCCTGAGTCTTCAGTTCACATTACTGGGTCTTCAATTTAAATTACTGAGTTTTTAATTCATATTACTTGATCTTCAATTCATATTATAGGATCTTCACTTCATTATTTTTGAACTTTCAGTTCATATTATTGGATCTTCTTTTCATTTTACTGGGTCTTCAATTAATTTTACTAAGTACATTTCATATTTACTAGATCTTCAGTTCATTTTACTAAGTTTTCAGTTCGTAATATTACTGAGTCTTCAATTCATATTACTGGGTCTTCATTTCATATTACTGGATCTTCAATTCATGCTACTTTGTCTTTATTTCAAATTATTGGGTCTTCAATTCATATTACTGGGTCTTCAGTTCATATTATTGGATCTTCAATTCATGCTACTTTGTCTTTATTTCAAATTATTAGGTCTTCAATTCATATTACTGGGTCTTCAGTTCATATTTTTGGATCTTCAATTCATCCTACTTTGTCTTTATTTCAAATTATTGGGTCTTCAATTCATATTACTGGGTCTTCAATTCATATCATTGGATCTTCAATTCATGCTACTTTGTCTTTATTTCAAATTATTGGGTCTTCAATTCATAATCTGTAATATTAAAATCGTGAGTGGGTGAGGTGGTTTAGATATTTTTAAATATGATTATGTGATAATTACTAGTCTAATGTTAAATATAATATACTTGCAAAACAAGTGGATCAAAATTATAAATATTAAATTTTTGTTAATAGTAAGACCAGAACTCTGAATAATAGGGGGTTCTTTTATTACTTTCACTACTTGTTCTACTTTCATAAGACCAGAGCTCTGAATAATAGGGGGTTCTTTTATTACTTTCACTACTTGTTCTACATTCATAAGACCAGAGTTCTGAATAATAGGAGGTACTTTGATTACTTTCACTACTTGTTCTACTTTCATAAGACCAGAGTTCTGAATAATAGGGGGTACTTTTATTACTTTCACTACTTGTTCTACTTTCATAAGATCAGAGCTCTGAATAATAAGGGATACTTTTATTACTTTCCTTACTTGTTCTACTTTCTTAAGACCAGAGCTCTGAATAATAGAGGGTACTTTCTTACTTTCACTACTTGTCTACTTTCATAAGACAGAGCTCTGAATAACAGGGAGTACTTATATTACTTTTACTACTTGTTCTACTTTCATTAATTGCTGAACTTTCAAAGCAAGTCAGGTGTCTACCATGGCTCAAACGGTAAAGTGATTGACTAACGTGCTTGAGGGCGCCGGTTCGATCCCACTTCAGAATCCTAGGTATATACTACCACAATCTGTGATACTACCTAGCAAAGTTCTTTTCCTAGAATAGGGTAATGCCGTGGGATGGGAAGTTTTTTTATTTAAAAAAAAATAAAAAATCTGAGATTTTCTTTTGGTAAAGTAAAATTTTAATGTCAGCAAAATAAACGTATTTTCTGATTCTTTTCAGCTGAACTTTATTATTATTATTATTATTATTATTATTATTATTATTATTATTATTATTATTATTATTATTATTATTATTATTATTCATTATAATTATTATTATTATTAAAGATAGTAGTAGTAGTACTAGTAATGATAGTGACACAAAGGTTGAGCTATTGACTAGGCAGAAACTACCAAGAATGTTCCCCTTTTATTATTATTATTATTATTATTATTATTATTATTATTATTATTATTACACTTATTATTATTATTATTAGAAGTTAATAATATTAATATTTTAATTAATATTTTTTGGGGGGTTTGTTTTTTTGTTTTTTTTTCTTTAAATGAAAAAAATTGAAGTAAAATAAGAAAAAAAGGAAACAAAAGTTTAAATAAGAATCCTTGGTTCCTTTTTGCGTTTGGCTAACAATTAACTTTGAAAAGCCAGCCACTTAGCACCAAACTTTAACTTTTTTTTAACTTTTTTTTTAACTAAACAAAACAAAAAACAAAAAAAATAGGAAGGAAAAAGTTTTCCAGTTAAGACAATTGTTTCCAAAGCCAGTTTCCTTTCCAGTTTCTTTCCAAGGTTTCCTATTTCCAGTAATGAAAGGAGAAGTCTTCTTTCGAGTGATCTTCTCCTCCTCCCCTCCCCCCTTCAGAATGAAAAGAGATGAGGGGTGAAGTCGGGGGGGAGGGGTAAGGAAAAAATCTTCAGTGTGGAAATAGAAAAAAAAAAGAAAATTAAAATCGTTTAATTTTAAAAGTTCAGAAGAAAATAGTATTTAATTACAAAATTCTTTGATTGTGGAATGAAGAAAAATATTTCAAAATTTTTTCGCGTTTCATCAATGAAATATATGAAAAATTTCACTTTGCATATATATATATATATTATATATATATATATTATATAATATATATATATTATATATATTATATATTATATATATAATTTATAATATATATATATATATATATATATATAATATATTTTATTTACTTTTTTTTTTACACATTAACAGCGCTCACGGGCAGAGCCCTATTCAAGGAGGGGTTTTAAAGAAGTCCTCTTCTAGGGGTAAAGATCTGGATGTGCGCAATGAAAACCCAACCTCTACAATATAGATTTTAAGTCATGTAGGCCTAATTCTTGATGTGTAGATGTGAAAGATTTAATTTTGAATAAAAGAATAGATTTTGACAGATTTTAAACCTCACACCAATTTAATTTAAATTTAACAATTTTTAATATCGTCATCTTAAAATTTCATTTTTTTTTTTTATCATTGGAAAATTTGTGAATTTTTTCACAAGCTTAAAATCTCATCTTCTTCACAAACTCTTAAACAAATTTTCTCTCCTTTCTCAAATCCGGACAGTAACAAACTCCTGATTTTGAATTCTCTTATTTTCTTTCTATTAATTCCTTTTCTGGTTTCTTCTCTTACTTCCTGATTTTATTGCGACTTCTTCAAACAACATCCAAATCAATATATATATATATATATATATATATATATATATATAATATATATAT